>NNCF01127868.1:451551-509559 GCA_002313205.1 Laupala kohalensis
TAAGAGTAATACAAAATAATGCACAATTTACGTTTTTTCAGTCTTGTTTGTATTAAAAAATAAGCTGGCAAAGATTAATCAAGTTTTATTTTAAAATTAAAATAACCAGTAAAAATAATTTTATTGGAATTCACTGATTTATAAAATTAATAAAAAATTAAACATAAATGAGTTCTGATTGATTGATAAGAATCACTATCTTGGTCATCGAATTCTATTCCAATAGACTCGTGTTCTGAATTTATATCGTGTTCTGAATCAAAGCCGTCAGTCAATTGTCGAACTCTTAATTTCCTGAAGCACTGAAGAATTTCATCAGAAGTATTCAATGACTGAGACATGTACGAAAACAATAATAATGACTAATTAGAAAATGTATACAATAAATTAAAGACAAATACTCGTTATAAGTTAAGTACAATGAATTAAATATTGATATGTCGGCGATATAGAGGAATAAAACAAATTCTTATGATTCATTCCCGGAATTGATTGTTGTAAGTAGGCGCCCAGCAGTATTAGGACCGCTGAAGCAGCACGTTCACTTAGGCAACTAAATCGCAGACAAAAAAAGTACGATTAGCAGTAATAATATTTTCCTCCGGTATGTATGATACAGGTAAACAATCATTTTCGTTTTTCTCACTTTACAAATTGTTAACCGAAACATCTAATTGCAAGATATAAGTAAATATCACTCAGTAACTCCCTTTTATACTGAACGTCAGTCATGGAAAATGTATAAATGTTGATATGCACACACCCCACTCAATGTGTTTCCTGGCTATTAATTTTATGAAGATAACATGCCACCATGATTTCAATAACGAAATACACACACGTTCTTTACTTCGCAAGTAACTAAGGTAAATTTGATGCACAACATCGTAATTACATGCGACATAGATTACCATGTATTTTCACATCACCGCTATACATGTATTCATTTGAAAAATGACATTTGTAATACTGTTTTTGGCAACATCAGTCACTAGTAGCACTGCTATACCGCGTTGCACTGCGGCAACCAGTGAAGAAAAAAATGCAAGCTTCCTTACCTGGTATTCAGATTAGATTTGTATATGTAAATACAAAGACAGTCGTCTGAATAAGTTTTTATTTCGTAGATATATACTATAATTCCACTTTGATCTCAGCGAAAGACCGATTCTATATCTGTTATTACTTTTTCACCAGTTCTAATTTCTCTGTGTTCAAATTTATATCTTCTGTTTAACATAAGAAAGCACCAACAACCTTGCGTTTGGCACACGCCACGACTTTAGATTCATCAAAGAAAGTTCATATATCATTCAACATGTATACGTACATTCCTAGATATTAGTATTATTACTATTATTAATATCGATATATAACGTGACAAACGACCGTGTAACAATTTTCTGTTCAAAACCTACACATTCAGAATTTTCTTCGCAGTCGTCATGATACATACTAGTTTGTACGTACCTTCCATTACAATTCCTATTCGAATTAGTTAATCCCTAGAATACAAAGAGAATTGCTTCTTTTGTTATTCATTGTACCAAGAATAAAAACATCGAAATAAAAGAATACGTTATCTTTTATTTATAGTCGCACATTCAGAAAATGATTTGTTATTCGTCATTCAGTCAAATAAAAGAATAACTTTGAATTCGTCATTTATTTGCGTAAAATAAAAGAATAATTTATCCAGCAATCTCTTAAATTGCTGTGAACTTCACCGCACGTAACATATTAATTATGTTGAATGAAAGTGGGAGACGGACCGAGATTTGACCTCGAGATCCTCAGCTCAACGCTGATGCGTTACCAACTGCGCCACCAAGTTTACCATTGTTATATTGATAAATACGTTGTAAAATATGTATTTATGATTTAAATATGTTAAGAAATCGAAATATGCAAAATAAAAATGGTCTAAATCGATCCGTATTCACTTAAAATGTATAGTATTTGGTAACAACTGACAATATCAGTTTCCTGAAAACAAATGTAAATACATGGAAATCCATGGAAATCCCAGCCCTTGAAATGGCCTTTTGCTGTAAAATGGTTACATGTATTTCCAACGGCTACTGCTTACATCCCATCATCCGTGGCGACTGTTATAGACATGGACGCAGATGCTTGATAATGAAACACGTGCAAAATGGTTCGAGAACAGTGAGGTGTACTTTGGAACATTCGGGCGTTTGTCGACTGGACTCCTTCAATTAATGGTGAAACTAGCTCAAAGATGACTATTCAAAAATATATTAATACTAAATCATGTAAGTCAGTATGTTTTGTTATATTTTACCATATGTATGTGTTTGTAAATTTAAAAAAAACATGAAATAAACAGAAGTGCTTAATTTTTTAATCAGTACAAATACAATTCATACCAATCCCATTGGTGCCACATCTTTTAATCGAATGTTGATGAATCTTGTGGCCAAAACATTAAGTTTCGACAAGACGCACCAACAACCGGAATATCACAAATACAATAGTGTGTGATTCTTCATCTCACCCATACTACCATATGACTTCACGAACAAATGAACTATGAGCTTCAAATCCTTGAAGAGGATTCTTATTTCTAATAGAAACTGATAATAAAGAAAAGCGGAATAAAAATCAAAACGAACCAGAAGTATCAAAACACGGAAGTGAATGGAACCGATACTATCGGCACAAAAGTCAGTGCGAGTGAATAATCTTTGAATACACGCGAACAGCGAACATGGAATGTCTGCTTAGTACAGCAGCACACAACAAAGAGTAAGAAATGCAGCAGGTACTCGCCTCACGTCCCATGAGCTGATTCTTTTGTTTAAACTTCATCTTTATACTCGTATTTCCCTATCGTGTTGTAAGATGTTCCTCTTTTTCCATCTCAAAAACCATGCGAAGAAAATTCAATTTTTTATGTCTATCGACGAATAAATAATGATTCATTGTCTTGATTGCTTGTAATGATCAAAACCAATGTATTGAAAGTTTTATCTTTCTGTTACACCGTACAAGTTTCTGCAGACACAGGTAATGAAAGCTATTTTCAATTTTCTGAGAAGTTGTGAATTAAAATATTTTTGCAGTGTAGCAAACTTTTGATTGCAGCTTTACAATTATGATGGAGAAAATCTTCTTAAAAACTATGGAACCAATATTTATTTATAAATAACCTATTTTTCGATTGGTGAAATTTTTTTAAAAATACCATGGCTTAAAATATTATTATGAAAAATTTAAGTTCCTCTTGTGTTTAGGCTACTGTCTACTTACAATTGTATTCAAAAAAGTGAACCATAAAAATCCATTCGAATCTGATATCGCTACTTTTGTGGACATCAAAGAATAACACCTGGGTTTAAGTTGCGTAAGTTAGAACTTCGGGCACGAACACTATTATTCCAAATTAAAGGAAAATTCAATGCTCAATGCTCATAGCAACTCAAATCGTAACTCAAATTAAGTTGTTTGCTACCGTAAATTAATTTTTCTATAATCCTTCAATTTAATGATTACCATGCTCAAAACGAAAATTTTCTATCAACTAATTGTTTTGCGTTCTCTTTTCTTTTCAAATAAATATCTGATGACTTGGGTAAGTGATAGAATTAAGAATGAAGAAACATTTATATTTCAGCCCACGAAATATAAAAAACAAAAATTTCTCACATTTATTTCATTGTATTTTAACTTTTAACGCACTTAATTTCATGAGATATGTTTTTGTTGCAATCCATATTTTTCTGAGTCCTATCTAAAGTTGTAGTCTCTTCTTCTCACAAAAGGTTTCAAGATTACACGGGATTCTCTACTGTGACACTTTTCTTCATATGGTTATATTCATCTTGAGGTAGACGTAGAAATCTGAGGAAAATCCAAGAAAATCCCCTGGGGTTAAAGAGCTTCGCAGCCTTTCGTTGAGGTGGAGACGGTGGATACGGGTGTCATCCATTTTCTTGTTGTCTTCCATGAAATTTTCGCGACCGCGCGCCACCCGTAGCAATGTTTTGGACCATCAGTCAGCGATGTAATGCGGCGATTTCGTTGCAACACTCATATCCGTTTCGCTTTAACTTCACAATAACCGCTCTCCGTGTCCCAGTTCAGTATTGCTTTTAAATCCCCTTTCTCTTTTGCTTGATTCTTAGGGGTAGACTTCAGCATCGTGTTAATTAAATTAAAGTATATTGATGTTTTCATTTTTAATATCAAAATATTTTATTCTAAAACTCATGTTTATTTGATAAACCGAATTAAGTGTTTATTCTAGTGTAGTTTCTTTCATTTAAGAATAACTTCACAAATTGCAATCTGACGGATGTTAGTGGTTTAGAACATTCTAAGTGAATTCAAACGCTTTCTCGATTTATGATTCCCCTATTTTGAATTATTCAATTTAACTTCGTAAAACTACAAGGACCATATTCACGAGTAAACTAAACAAAAGTAAATGAACTAACTGAATATACGAATGTTGATATTTTCCTTAACAAATGTGGCATAAAAATTTATCTAACGTTACAAATTTTCTATTGTATCATTCAATCAAGTAACGAAGAATAGGGTGTCTAGCAAAGATCACATAACAGCGCTAGACGAAACAGGGAGAAATTGAGCGATTTGAAGTGCGATTTGAATATGTGTCCAGGGTGTCCCCCCCCTCAAGGTACAGAATACTTACATTGTTTTGTAACTACTAAGAGTCAGGAATGTCACCTCACCATTCTTGTGTTATTACTTTGTTTACACACTGTAAGAATTTCTTTACAAATTTCCTAATTCCTGACCACTCACCAAAACACTGGATCCCTCTCAAACTTTTATATTGTCCCTTTTACAACACCTAGAAGTGTGTAAAAGTTTTTCTTCCAAAATTCTGTGTACTTCGGCTGGCGGGAAATGTTTTCCATTGTTTTCGGAAGATTTCAATGGAACTAAAAAGATTCATTCGGAAAGTTGTATATCTTACAAAATAGGAAAAAGAAAATGCACGAGCGTTACGAGTCAGAAATGATGACTGACATGCAGGTATTTAAATCGAATAATTTGCACACTGTAAAATGAACCATAATATCGTTAACTCATATTATTAAACCCATACAGAATACAATTTGTCTTTCATAGAAACAAAGTTCTCAGGTATTCATGTCCCCACAACAACATCAGCTAAAATGAAATTAGCACATTGAAAATAAAAATCCGAAATTTAGTATACGCTAGGAATCAAAACACTTCCCGGTAAAGACTTCTTCGCATTTATATGACATGTTTTGGGAACACTTGGGATAGATTAAACATGTTACGTCGAATGAAAATGGGAGACGAGACCGGGGATCGAACCCGGGACCTTGAGCTTCCCGGTTCGATCCCCGGTCTCGTCTCCCATTTTCATTCGACGTAACATGTTTAATCTGTTACCTAGCGGTGAGGTTCACCGCAATCTAAGAGATTTCTATACTTGGGATAGAGCTTCCAAATTTTCACATTTTCAATTTTTTACAGCAAAATAGAAAAGATTCCGGATTAAGACAGACTGATAAGACAGTAGACGTACACCCACCTCTCAGTTATGGGGTGGGGCACACGGGACAAGCGTGTGGCAACGAGGCGCTATTCACAGGGTGGACATTAAAAAAACGAGGAAGCCACATATTGACAACGTTATAAACATGAAAAACGTATTTACATGATATATTTTCATTGAATGGAGATTTTAATCAACCATGCGAATAAAAAAATTGAAAATATACAAGAAGACATCTTGAAGATTTTACAGCTACATATTTTTCATTTGTTCGGTCACGGTCTTACCTACCTTTCCTATTTACAGTGTTTCAATATGGGTTAGTTATCTTAAAATACGTATTTCCTCTATTGAACCTCTTAGTGAGGTATTCAACCAGTTCCCGTCCCTACCGCGTGAAGGAGGGCGTTAGTCTAGTATCTTTTTCTTGATCTGTTTCTGTCTTCATAAAATCCCGTATTATATCTCACCAATTTCACTAACAAATTCCCAAAATGTTTCATATCGTTCTATAATGTAATTACTCTCCTCTTCTAATTTGAATTTTCCCAATCGCTTCAGACTCTTAATTTACGTTAGACTTGCTCGTTATAACCATAAAGTGAGCCATTCCACAGTAGATATTCTACATTTTCTGCCTCTTTACCCTATTTTCACACAGCTTCGTCCCGAAGTCCTCTTTCTGGCAAACGCTCATTTAAATTTCCATACCCAGTAACGTATTCTATCAAGTATGGATTTAGTTTAAACAATTTTCTATGTTTATCTACATAAATTAACCAATTTTGGATAAGATTGCAACAAAATTATGTGTATACGTGAAATAATAAGGTAGAGCAGATAAAGTATTATGCCTACCTCACATAATGTAGATAGACACTTCATAAGCACGCTAAAGTGGCGAAGAGGCACCATCAGAAGAGACTGGTAAAAATTTACAACTGTACGTCAGAAAATAAAAGTTATTGAAAAATTGCGCAAACCGTGTACTAACACTGTTGAAGGTAGGGAAAACATGAGAGGAAAAAATAAATTATAGAAAAACTCTAATATGAAAATCTAATCCAATAGTAACTTTTGTTTACGAAAATAAATAAAAGTCGAGGGAAATCCAGTGTCTAAAATGATTTAATTTTATTTTTATTTCTAGGTGACACCTGGAGACAACTATTTTCTTATCTTATTGAAAACATGTTTTGTTTTTGGCGATTTTTCAAGCTTATTTTGGATGCTATCTGTAATAATTGTAGAACATTAATGAATTTCTTTGACATAAATATAGTGTCAAGTATACATCCAGGAACAAATTACTTCATCACAATTTAGAAAGTATACTTTTCCATAAGTTACAGTTTTATTCACAACGTACAAATTTCCATTCATGTTTACAATGCCACATACAGCAGCATTACCTACCACTTTGACATTTCTTTTTAAATTGGGGCTTTAGGGCTCGCCACTTTGACATAATATGCCTAAGTATGTAAGTAAGATAAAATGCTCTTCAGATATTCATATATCAACGCCTTCTGTATTTAATTCCAAGATATTAAGGCGCATATTTCCACCCTGATTTTTCGATTTGTGACCAGCCTTCTAAGCAATTTGAACCACCGTACGTCTCAGTGTGCATTAAGTAGTTCTTTCCCTTTCGTGGTAATGGAATGGAACCTCCAAACTGTGTGTTTTGCATTGAAGTCTTTCCTGTGATAAATATTGATCCAAGTTTAATTGCTATTCTTTGAAATTGTTTCTTTTACAACTGTATTTAGGTGGACTGTACTTGGCTGTTACGTTCGCTAGCCAGTGGTTCTTGAATTATAACTACGGTTTCATGAAATATATCTAGTTGTATGACTTGTTGCAAGTTGGTTTGATATGACAGATCCAGTGTGAGCTCGCTCAGCAAGACAATAAACTAGAAATCATGGTGTTTTGAGATTTCTCCTGCTTTTACAATCCGTCTCTGTGATTATGCCTCTTACAAATTGTTCGAAGTAAAAGCATACAAAGTGCCACTCCATTAATGTTCCACGTAACAATTCATAATGGTGTGACTGCTATAATTTCAATGTTTTATCGGCAGAATTAAAGAATTTTATTAAGTTTTTTTAAATCTAACCTAAGCCCAATAAAATTGTTTACTCTGTATATTTAGTGACAGTCCACATACACCTTCAATACTTTCTCATAGGTTTCATATCTCATATTGGTTTGTAGCAAACAACTCATCCGCAGATATTGTCCAGAATGCTTACTTCTTACCTATTCAAGTTATTCATCCTTTACATTTTTTTGCAGTTGTTCTTACCTGTGATGTGCTGGCTTAATCGTCATTGTTTTCTACTTTTGAAAAGATTATTTCTTCGATTTGTACATAGTAACACCTTTCCCCAGTTTGTCTCAAAAGTCAGTTTCTGGTCACTCGCCATTTCTGGGTTCCCTTTAGTTAGCACTTAGTTTCTGTTTCTTTCCTCTTTTCAGGCAAGCAACATCATAGATTTCTTACATTCTAATTTTCACACCTTTTTTTCATATTTCAAACATCTTACGTGTCTCTCGCAATTGTTGTGAGCATTTCCAAAATATTCGGATTTTTATTCACAGGTATCTCTGTTGTCTTTTGTCGTGGAGTTTCAATTTTAATTATGCTATGATGTATTTGAGTTATTTAATAAATGTTCTTTTTTCTGTTTTGGCAATAAGATAACAAGAAATAATAGTAAAACAGTTTCGGTTTCCGCTCCGTTAATGTTCTTGCGAATTATAATAATTGGTACACTAATGTTTTCATGGCACAAATTAATGCGTTCTTCCTCGATTCCAGTTTCTTTTGCTGTTGTGACTAGTATTCTCACAACTACTTTGTGTAATTGTTTTAACTGCATTATTGGCTATACATTATTTCTTTATAGTTTCGATTGTTAATGCTATGAGAGTAGAACTTTTTTCACACTTTCCGTTAATATTATTGAACACCTGATTTCACTTACAAAAATTAGTGGAGGTACATTTTTCCGTTCTATAATTTTTTTTCTATAATCTTCGTTAGGTTGTGATATCGTTCACTTTTTACCGTGCATTTCGAATAACAACAAATGAAAACGCAGAAAATACTACGACAATAATACGAAGTAATAGAGAAACAAAGATAAACAATGTAGCACACTAACCCGATTCGCTTGAACACGACACAAGCATAAACATATACTGTGTAGACCCAGCGATGTACCGTTTAGCAGAAGGGGAAAACGAAGTTTAGAAGCTCTGTCTACACAAGTCGATTCCCCTTCCTGACTGTTGGCTGTTGTGCGCAAGTCGTTACGCACAATTACCTTACCCTTCCCAGCGGATTTTTTTCTTTTTGTGGGATTTTACGGCTCGTCGACATCGAGGTCATTAGATAGAACTCTAAAATTCTCTACAGGTAGGGAAAATGCAGTTACACACTAAGGAGAGCCAACATGACTCTCCCCGCATGTGGAACTCGCCGAATGACTCAACCTTACCCACTAAAAACCCTCCTGAATTACAATATATCAAACATATCTCAAAATGATTATTTCCACTAAATTAAGAAAATAAAAGATACCCTTGCCCTAATAGAGTCGGGATCGAAAAGAACAAGAGGTGACCAAGGAAGGTCAGGAAAGAGAAAGGAAGGATCCTCGCACAAGTAAGTGGAAGTAATGCCAGACTCAGCTCGGGGCCCCGTGTTTGCCAAACACGTACTTACTAGATGTAAATCGCCTGGGGGGGGGGCCCGGTGGATGTGCGACAGAGAGGGTGATACCCAAGACTATCTTCTCTCTCTTGTTACTACGGACAATCCCAGTAGATAGTTGGATCCATATCTTATATGTCTATGAACACAAGTATATTCTAACGTCACGTAAGTCACTCGTGTCCACGAACATGAACTAAATTTTTACTCATATTTTACTCAAGTTTCACGCAAGCCATACTCAAAAGCGAGAAGAGAAGTGACTCTTAATCCCAGAATTGCCCTCAAGTAAGTGAGTGTCCCTCAAGTAACTACTATGAATCATTCTCTTATACTCGACTAAAATGTCATTTTCTTGGAGCTGACACATGCATGTTTTTCACTGAAAAATATACACATCTGTTTGTTGCATGAAGTCGGATAAAGAGATGCATAAAGTTACCTAAAATCGGATTTCTTGATAGTATTGTTTCTGATATAAGCACTCTGGAGAATGACTAAGGGATTGCTTAATCCCACCATTTTAAGATGGTAGGTATTGAGAGTCTTGCATCGTAACACTCCCCACATTTATTTCTCTTTTACATTCACGTATTGCTAGATGATATTATTATTATTATTAATTACAATTATTAGTATCAAGATATAACTAGACAAATATTTGTATGTTTTCTCTTCAAAACCGACATATTATCTTTGGTCTTTACGTAGGGAACACGCATGTGTCAGTATGGGCACCATTCATGACCATATTAAATGTTTCTAGCAACTCATAGTATGTCTTTATATGCACCAAGAAAAAAACGAAATAAAATATTACTTCTTATTTTTTATTTGTTGCAGCACAATAATTGAATGTGCGACATACGATAGAATACTGATTATTTATTTCCATATTTTTCAAATGAAAAAATAAATTTTTATTCGTTAATTCTTTACAGCAATTAAAACAATACTATTTATTAATGATTCATTGATCCTCCAATAAAGATAATTTTTTCACTTGAGTACAATAAGAAAATATTTTATTCTTTACTTTCGGTTGGAAAAATAATGAATAATATTTATTGTTTTGTTATTCCAAATGCGCTTTATGTCAATAACGACCGACGCTTCTTAAAAATCATCGAAATATGAACAAATATATCTTTGCAGAAGTTAACTTGCTCTCCAATTAGACACCAACTTAACGAAACACTGTCCGTGCGGGTGGCAAGGGTTTGAGTGTCTCAATGAAGTTAGGGGCTATGCCGGCGGAAGCGTAGCTACTGGAAGGGTCACCCTAGCTGGATTGCCCTAGTGGAGAGATAAGAAGAAGCGTGTCCAGCAACATCCTTTCTATTGTAACTCTTTCCTTCTCATCCTTTCTCTTGCTACCTTGTAGTTCGGTATTTTACCAAAGGCAAATGCCTACAGTTGGATACAGTGATGACGTAGCTCCTCCACCAAAACTCTTGACTCCATATAGTTGAACGATGGGTCATAATTGTTAGCATTGTCCCACCACATAGTTGTTTTAATCCGTAGTGTCCTATGTTGTACTTTAGTATTACTTTTACTTTAATATTTATTATTTCACTTTTCTTACTATAGTCTTCTAGTTAATTTATACTGTAGTCTCCTAGTTAATTTGTTGTATTTCTAATATTATCGTTCCCACGTCCAAATAATTAAATAAATAAACTTTTATTGTCAATAAAGCAGTTATAAACTGTGTATGACCACGTGGATGACAATAAACTAAATTCCTCTCCGCAAACAAGTAAATAAGGGACCATCCCATCAATTCCGATCAAGGGCCCTAAGGCAGAGGAGAATTTAACATTGCAACATACTCCTAACGTTAAAAAAATAGATCGATATGTGTTATAGTATTAACAAATACCAACAAATATTGTATTTAATAAAACACAGAAAAGTCATTACACAAGTACTTGTTATTATGAAGCTATAAATCATTCGGAAAGTATTGTTGATAATTTGTAACTATTAAATAACACTAAATTCGCTAATAATTATTTCAATTGAAGCTGTCCCTAAGCAAGAGCCTAGCGAGCTTTTATGAAAAAAATCCGCATCTACCCGAAGGTAAACCGAAGAAAGACCAGGTCCAGGATGGGGCTACAGAATTAATGTACCCAACCGTGACAGGGTTGAGTAAATGTACAACTAAATTTATACGTATAATAAGACATAATACAAGAATGCAGGAAAATAGTTTTGAAATTGTTGTCAGATATTTTGAAAGTACTACAACAATGGCGTGTTACAGTACAAGACGGTTTTAATTTTTATTAAAATCAATAAATTCTTTTACAGTGTAGAAGCACCGGTGCAGAAGGTAGCATTTAACCATGGATTTGAAGAGATTCAATTTAATAATATCTTTTATATTTTTGGGCAGGGAAATACATAGAACGATTCCCGAATGATACGGCCCTTTTTGCAAAGCGCGGTTGACACTCTCGGACGAAGAATATTTTTCCTATTGCGAGTATTGTGTTTGTGAACAGAACAGTTTTGTATGAAACAAGGTAGTGCTTCAGTAATTCGGTCTTAACAAACAAGACCGTTTCATATACATAAGAGTTAAAATATTTAATTCCTTAAATAAAGATTTACAAGAGACTCGGCGATGAGATTTACAAATTATTCGAATAAACCCTCTTTTGAATTATGAAAGTTTGAACGCTCTGTCCGTAAGTGCCCCAGAAGATGACGCCGTTCCGTAAATGAGAGGAAACTTTTACAAAATATACACAACGCGTAATATGTGAACTAACAATATTAAGTAAGATTCGTATTGCGTAACACAATTTACTTAATTTGGAATTAAGATTGTCAACGTGACAATTCCATTTGAGATTGTCTTAAATATGAAGACCTAAAAACTTTGTATTAGTATCAGTTTTTACTTGTGTTCTGTTTAACGAAAGTGAAACCTGGGGTAAAGAGTTTGTGATCCTACTGTGGAATGAAATAGACACTGTTTTGTCAGTGTTTACAATGAGGTGATTTGCATGGAACCAAACCGAGAGGTTAGAAAAAATGTTTTGAGTATTGGCGTGTTTACATAGTAAATTAGTGTCATCTTCAAAAACAACAATTTTGCAATCTGATGTGGAAGACGACGTGTCGTTCACATACAATAAGAAGAGTATAGGGCCTAGAATTGAACCTTGGGGAACTCCGCGAGTTAGTGGCTTTGTTTCTGAAAGACAACGCTGAAGTACTTTATTTTTAGAATATGATATTTCCACCTGCTGATATCTATCTTTTAAATAGGAGGTTAGACACTGATGCGCAAGTCCATGAATACGAAAAGAGTGTAATTTTGAAAGGAGAATTTTGTGATCAATGATATCGAATGCTTTAGATAAATCAAGAAAAACATCCTGAGGATTTTCTCCATATTCAAGAGATATGGGAACATCATTTAAGACAGAAAATATGGCCCTGGTGGTGGAAAAGGATTTTCTAAAATCCGTGTTATCGTCAGGAATAATGTTATTTTTGATAGAAAACTTAGGAGATGCTTCTAGTATAATTTTTCTAGCATTTTTGAGAAAGTGAGTAGTTGAGAAATTGGTTGATAATTACTAACATTGTGTTTGTTTCCTTTCTTGTATAAAGGATATACTTTAGTTCTCTTAAATATGTTAGGAAACACCCCTTCCAATAAATAACTATTAAATATATTTATGAGTGAATTTAATATAACGTGGGACGAAAATTTAACAATGTATTCCGGTGTACCACCTATGACAGTTGAAAATTTGTTTTTTAATGAACTGCTGATTTTCATGGTTTCACTGGAATATCGGAAGTAACATAGAATTGGGCACATGGGTGGATATATTCGGAGGACATTGCTTTTGAGAACGTGAATTAGTTATTTTACCAACTTCTGAGAAATAAGAATTAAACACGTTTTGCGGTTTCAAGTGGATTTGACACGATTTTCCCATCGTTTAATAGAGAAATGTTTTTTCCACGATTTTCAGGTGACGTGTAATTTTTTACAATAATCCACATGGTTTTGATCCAGTTGTTCGATTTTAGTATCTGTCTTGTCATTTTCCATAACATTTTCTGCATAGACTACTTTTCGGGGAAGAGTCTTATATTAACGGAAATAATCTTGGAACTTGGGTGGTTGCATATAGGGTGTTGAAATATAATATAAACGGCGTTTTCTTAGTTGATCGATCTATTGTATCTCTTTGTGTTAATTATTTTGTGTTTTATGGGAAACCTACAGTTGTAATGTTTTAGGAATGTTGAAATAAATACATTGAATTTGTCGTCGGTATTTGTAAACCTCTTTCTAAGTTTCCTCACGCAAATTACTTTTAAATATGTGTCGTTAAACTGTCTAGAATGCTTGTAAATGATTATATGTGGTTTCAGTTTATCTTCAATGGTCAACACTTGAGCAAGGTGATCGCAGTATCCGGCACAGAACACTTCAGAGAAATACGAGATTTCATTGTTGGCAATAATCTGATCTAGCAATGTTTGAGATGAACTGGAGAAGCGAGTGGGGTCGTTTATCGTAGTTACAAGGTTGAAGGAGTCGATAAGATTTTTGAATCGATTTATGGGTGAATTTGCGTAGTCGGAAGCACTCAGGAAACCTAAGTTGAAATCACCACATGTAACGATAGACTTTTTTGGATATACGTGTAATTCGTTTTAAAATAATCACAAAGTTCCGAAAAAATATATCAATATCTGATTGATAAATACATAAAACAAAAATACCTATGTCGGTCAAATTAACTGTAGAAAATTCGAACATGCTATTAACGTAGACGTTCTCGTAGTCTGACAATTGAGAAGATAAAATATCATTACGAACGTAGATACATGTACCTCCGAGGGGATGTTTTCCTTTAAAATTTTGTCGACAGTAAGAACTTGCTAAATAATAATTAGCAATAGCAGTATCATTGCTGTTGTTAGTTGAAAGCCAATGTTCTGTGAGACATAGCAAATCGAATGGATTTTCGTGTACAAAAATTTCAATGTCTGTCAATTTGTTTGAAAGGGATTGGACATTATGATGAAGTAGAATTATTTTATTTTCGCAAAGACTTTGTGATTCTTGAGAAGTGGAATCGAAGTTAGATTGTGGAGGGGAATATGAATTTGGTAAAGCTTTTAGTCCTGGATCAAGCCCCACGCTGTACCCGAACGCGATTGTCACCTTCAAGTACCACATCGTACTCCTGAGCGCAAGTTGTAACTGTGTATGGGGGAGGACGGAGATGTAGATGTAGGAATAGTTGAGGGTGAGTGAGATGAGGTAGGAGGAGGTGAAAGATCAGACACAGTGGAAGCAATGGGTATGGAGATGGGAAAGGGAGGAGGTGATGATGAGGTAGGAGCAGAGGAAGGTGGAGATGGGGGAGGTGATGAGGTAGGTGTAGAGGGGGTTGGAGGTGGGTACGGTGATGAAACGTGGGGAAGGAGCAGAGACAGGTGGAAGAGAACGTGAAGAAGCAGGAAGGAAATATGAAGTGAAACTAGGAGAAAACCGAAGTGCTTTTCCAGACTGTCTCAGATGTAAACCGTGCTGGGTAAAGTCCCTGGCAGTAAGGTGTAGTTGCAAATTAAAAAATTTTCTTTTTGTGTCTGCCAGGTGATGTTTTAGGGAGATGTTTGCCAGGTTATGTTCTTTGTGTATTTGAGGAACGTTGAAGCGTGGAGGTAGTCTAGAGAGTACTATGTTTGTGTGCTGAGAGGTCGTTTTTAGTTTTTGTAAATGTTCAGAAGCGTTGAAATGACCACCTAAGTTAATATCGTTCTTCCAACCTATGATGATTACTGTGTCTCGCTCTGTGAGTTTTATAGTGTAGGTGTCCAGTTCTCGAATAACTTCAGCCAAACGAGCGTTTGGCTTGAGGACAATGGTCTGGTTGGGGAGCAGTCCACGCAAAACGGAGGACAAGTGACGACCGTGCGAATCGGCGAATATGAGCACGTTTGGTTTATGCGTGGAAGTGTTGGCTTCATCTCTGGGTAGTACTACTTTACGTGATTTAGGGCAGCTGAGCTTACCAGTGCGTGATTTGTGAACAGGTTTGGGTACTGGACGGAAGGGCATGAAACGAGTAGGTAAGGGAGGAAACTGGAACATGTCATCTACCGCACTAAACCTATTTTGAGTGAAGAGTTGGGGTGATGCATGTATATTTGGTCGAACCGGGTGATAGCATTTGGAAGGACGACGAAAATTCCTGTCTGTAGTCCAACCGCCGATCGTGTTCTTATTGACCTCTTCCAGCGTACTGATCCGTGTGTCAATGTAATGTATCAAGTCACTGTATGCCTCATGAAGAACAATTTTGAATGCGTTGAGGAATGTGATTTTGTCCATTGTTGTGAGTTTGTTAGCAACCTAACGACTAATGTAAATGAGTACACGAGAACTGGCAACTGATAGTGACAGAAATTAGTGTAATAATAAATTTATTACTACGGAAATTGCAAATGAGATATTAAATAAATAAACAAACCGACAACTAAGATGACAGAAATAATTTAGGACAACTGCAGATAAATTAATTCGAATATAACTAAAGCAATATTATGTTAGAGTAATGAATTACTACAAAAAATCAAGAAAACAAATAGTAAAATTTTTGAATAATTATATTCGAAAACGAAATTTGAGCAGCGCAACAATAGAGTACGTTATTTATAAGTAATTAATGATGTAATGGTATAGGCACCATAAAATCTAAATGCACCAAAATATTAATATTAATGCACCAAGAAGGTAAATGTATGATTCCGTTTGTACTTACGTTAACTTTATCACACTAGCACGCTTTATCCAAAAAGCACGGCTTTCGTCGATATTGTTAAACCTGCCTTTTCAAATAGTCCTTCTACCTTTTCCGTATATTCTGTTCCAGTTGTCTCTCTTTCGCGTCGCAAATTGCCTTCGCATATCCTAACCAAATCATCGGCATGTACTAAGCACATTATTCCATTTTCATGTAGTTGCTGCAACACTACATTGGAGACAAGATTCCATATTGTACGTTCCGTCCCCTGTACATACATTTTCGTTGCTTTACACAACAATCTCTCCTTTCCTATTTTAAGATAAACTCATCTTTTCGTAAAGTATGATTTTATGAAAATTTTCATCCTCTCCCTGATTCCCATTCTGTCAAACCATTGTCAAAAGTTCCAGCTACGTCAACATATATACATGACATATATTTCTTTTCTGTTTTCTACGCCCTGCATCAGCTCATGCTCTGTCTCTTTCTCTTTCGGAAATCAAAATTGCAAGGAGTATAAAACTTTTTTTTTCTTCCGTGTACTGAACTATTCTCCTGGCTGCTAGTTTATTCATCACTTTTCTATACGTGGGGAGTAAAGTTATTAGACGATACGGCGTAGATCTCTTCTGGCCCATTTGAAAATTGTTTTATTACTCTTATATTCTACACTCTTGGCATATACCCTATAAGAAAACAATTATCAAATAACTTTGTTATCTCCTTTCTTATTTAAAAATATTTTTGCCATTTCGTGTAATATATTATCAAATTCTGGGCTCTTCTTTGTACCTAAACTCAATATTATTTATTTCACTTCTTCTTCCTCAAATGCTTCTTCACCGTCAACTTCAATCATATTTTCCTGCTCTACATCTTCATTTGTCTCCTTCACAGTAAAATTTGTCTCACTGATGCCCAACCCGTGTCATCCCATCAATATGTTTCCTTGGTATTTTCCTTAATTGTTGTCCATGTTTTATGGTTTTTAACTTTACCTCTTCCTGCACATTCCTTTACTTTTTTTTAATCGCCATGTCCGGTTAGTATCTCCATCATACTACGATTAGGTATGAACCATTGTCTATTTCGCGTTACGTAAGTCACATCTTGTATAAATTTATGAAGTCCTCTATAAATACCTATTACCAGCCCCATTGTTTTCGTTCGAGATAATGTTAATTTATACTTTTGACTTGCTTAACCAGTATATCATGTGCTTTGTTTTCCAGCTGCTACCGACTATTTCCTCCGATCAAGAGCAACGTGTCATCCGCATGTGCAACGATTGTTACCTCCCCTTCAGCCATGTGCAACAAAACATCGTTTAATAGAGTATTCCAGTAATACGGTGCCGTATGGCTCCCTTGAGAACAACCTATCCAAATTCTCCTTAATAATCTTTTTTTCTCCAATGTCGAGCAAAACATACCTATTCTCGAAATAAGATTGAATAAGCTTGACTTGATTGCTACTAAATTGGTACCGCACTAAACACTGCTGTACAATTTTCCAATCCACGCTATCAAAAGCTTCTTCGTAATCCACACATAGTTATCATCTATTTTTCAATTCTATTTCGTATTGTGTGAATTACTTTGAGGACTGCATCTTCCGTTCCCCTATCTTTTACAAAATGATATTGGCATTGGCTGAATTTTTCTGGTGTCATTTTCAGTGTTATCTCCCGTGTCACAAATTTATCCAGAAACTTTCCGACTGTCGGAAGCACTGTAATAGACAACTTACTTTCAGTCTTGTCCCGCATCCGGTCCTTAAGAAATAACTTCACAACACCGATTTTCCATGACAATGGAAAATAGCCGTAGTTATTTTTGTGGGGCTTTAGGGCTCGTCAAGAGCAAGGTCATTAGAGCCCTAGCCGTTGTAATAACATGCATTAAATAATAGAGTTATTTCCATGCCATATTTATCGAAAGTATGTCGTATCATTTCATTCGTTATATTATCGAACCCGCAGCTTTTATTTCTTCTAAGTTTAGCTGTCTCTACCTTCATATCTCTATGTCAACCATCCCTCTTATTCTTTCACCTCCTGGTAATCCGTGGTTCTTCTCCGCGTTTTTCTGGCCCCAATAAGGTTTCCAGTAATACGTGTCCTGTATCCACCCACGCCGCACTGAATGCCTGCTTTTCCGAAACATTATTCCATAAAACAGACTCCTTTAGCTTGTCTCAACCTATGACGTATGGTAATCCCCATATGTTCGTACTGATATTGTCTTCTAGAAACGTTTCCCACCATTCTTTTTTTCGTGCACGTATCCCATCCTAGTAGAACATATGAGCTTGCTGATACCGTGCATATAACAGTCTATCAGCTTACTCGCATCCTTCGCATTCTTCTGGTAAAGTCGTCGCATCCTATTTCGCGTCTTCTTCCGGTTTGACAAATCCGCATTCCACCAACATTGTCCACTGACAAAACCATCCACCTTCCGCTTACAAAAGGGCTGCACTTCTTTAAGAATAGCTTTTTGTAATTCATCCACGCATGCATCAAGATCTATTTCTACGCAGCAACTTTTATACACCTCTGTCTTGCATGTTCGTTTCAAGAATCGCGCCCAATCCATAGAGCGATAATTATATTCGCTACCGCTGCGTGTTTCCTGATGCTCTATTTGTTCTACAAGAAATATTAGAACACGTTGATTGCCTGTGATTTCTCCGCTCGTATGCCAGCAAGTCGCCACATAATGTTTCTCCCTGTTTTGTAAGGTTAGATCTATTATCGACTGCCCATTGTCTGTCCGTAACAAATGTTCGCTGTCCATATAAAATACAGAGTGTTAAATTCTTGCTGAAGATCATTGCCTCCATCTGCAAACCACAGTCATTAATGATTCTATCTCCCCATAACTTTGACCGTGCATTCCAATCCCCACCAAGAATAATATCATAAGTCATATATATCCAACACCTTTTCCATCTCTCGGAAAATTCCTCGCTCTTTCAGCATGAACTGTACATATTCATTAATAACAACAATTGTTTCCCCCCTTTTGTTAGCGTGACCACTTGGAGATACTTGCTACAAAACTGACTTAACACAATCACGTCCACTTTTATTTGGTAACATATATTGCCGACTTCTCCCCGCCTGTGAATATGACTCTGTATGATAAAGGTATGTACAATAAATTTCCACGAACTACATCTCGTACAGAACGCCACTCATCCTTTACCCCTCGCCAACAACACATACATTTTGAAGGTACACTTCTTTTTGCGCATTCTGTATATTTGTGATTCCTTTCACCGCAGTGGCTGCATGTTGGTTCTTTGTCAACGCACTTACGCTCCAAATGACCGTAACGTTGGCACCGGTAGGAACGTAACGGCTCAAGAAATTCATCTACATTATAAAACAGAAACCCTAGGAACACACGACGCCTCGTCATTATGTTCTTCGTAAATCTAGGTTCCAATTCTAATACTATATTCTCTGTCTAACTTTCATTTCTTCCAAATCGTTTGATGATCTTTATCTCTGTTTTCTGTTCCTGATCTTTAAGTTCCTCCAAATTCTGATCACACAGCTGTTGCAGAAACTCCTCTTCTGATAGCATCTTCTCTACCCCTAATATTATTATCTTAGGTATTATCCGCTTTAGAGCCCCCCCCCCTGCAAATTCTCTTGGCCATGAACCATATTCCTGATTAATTTTTCACCTCTCTTATCCTGCACAGTTACTAATAAGTCATCCTTTCGTGTTGGACGACTACTTATTGCATTAACATGGACCGAGTGCTCTTTTAACAACCTTTCCATCGTTTTTGATATATCCATCTGTTGTTCTGTGTTCCGACGATCTATTAAGACCAGTTTAGTTTGTCGTCCTTGTACTCGTGCCACCGCTGCATATGTTTCTAAATTGCTTCCCTTTTTATTCTCTTTCCTTCTAATACATTTACCGTTGTTTCACACGCTTCATTAATCCTCTCCTGTAACACACTGCCTTGTTCCGTTATCTTTTCAAAAACTGCTACACAAAACCCTTCATGACCTTGCCTAAAAATTCTTTCTCACGTAATTCATCATTCAGTATCTTTAATCTCACCACCGTACTCCATAATTCAGCAAAACCATCCACCACACTAGTTTGTATACTACTGTGTAACTTGCGGAACTTTTCTCCCACAAAAAGTTTATTTAACGTAGCTACTGGTCTGTGCATACTTCCCAAACCCATACCTTGCTTCTCTACTTCTTCTATTTGTTCTAAATTAAAACTTTTGTATTTATTCCGTTTTCTAGTCCGTTGCTCCGGTATTCCCCAATCCTTCCTGTAACTGGTCACATTGCTTGGCTCCGGAAAAAAGCATCCCCTCTAGATAATATATCAGCAGAATCTGTCTTTGTCGTTACACCTACCGCTTACTTTCTACTTCATACTAATCTCCGTCAGTGTACCTTCAAAAATATGTTCCTCCACCTGCCTTCACATATTGTCACACGTGTCCACGTATCTCTGCACGTGTACGGTTATGGGATACTCTCAACTACGACGGGATTGAAAATGTCTGAAATGTCCTCTTTCTGAGTTATTTATAATTTCTATCCTTCAAAATATTTCTAAGTCCTCTTCTGTCGTGAAAAATTTTCCAAAAGATAATCTTGACTTGGTTTTTCCTATGGCCCACTTCACAAAATATTTCTAAGCCTCAAGTTCCTGTTTATTTACACGGCCGTTATAAGATTTTTACACGGCCGTCCAATACAAACGTAAATATCGGCACTTCTGATTGTAATGGCCATAGGCGCGCTGCAGCATTCATAATAAATGTAATAAATTTTTTTCATCACCATAGAATACACTTCTTACCTTGATTCTTCTTACATACGGTTCATCCTAGCTAGTCTGATTTCGCATAACGTAACCAGAAAATGTCATTTTCAAATTTAATATATATCCGCCCCAATAGGGCGAATCGAGCCAAGAGTTTCACCAGACACTAGTGGAGCACTATATTTTACCATTTTCGTATTTAATGAGTGCGACACATCCGTAAACCACTTTCCCAAGATCGCCAATTCTGCAGCTCTTTCAGACGCGTCTTACTCGGTTGGTAACGTATCAAGTCAATCGAACAATATGGACGATCGATACTCGCAGGTCGATACACGGCCGACCTGTGACGTCACGCTGGCGCGCGAGCCATCGCCGCTATGAACATGCCTCGGANTTCTCCTGAGAATCTATTGGAATAATTCTGCTGTAATTGTCTTAGCTGACAACTGCATATCTCGTTAGCATCATCAAGCAATCAGCTCAGGAGATACTCACCAGATCAAACCGCCACGTGCTGATCGTTTGGCCACGAACTGCCGGTCTTTTAACATCAACTGAACGTCAACTCAAATCAACATGAATCCAACGTAGGTAGAACCACAAGGCATTTAGAGAATCGAATCATCTCGTCGTCATCTCATCGCAGGAACTCATTTAGATTTTCAGTTTTGTATTCCTTCAGCGATTTATTCATTTTAATGCTTTATCTTGCTAGTTGCAATTCATGTTATTAAATTATTTTGTTGGCTCTTCTATTGCTCAATTTCATCACAACCACCTTCATCACATTTCTCATCCTTCGAAACCTCCACACCGGAATGTACCGCAATTTTCTTTAAATTCTGTACAATGCTTAACCACTCCTATATCCCTAAGTCCTTTTTCAAGAAGACTGGCCGACTGTTAGCAACATTCTTAGATGCATATTATCTATTTGTTTGTGAACGTCAGCTAAATTACCTGATATGATATATTCTTCAACCTGATCTATTTTTTTCTTCTAATTTATTTTCCGAAGAGCTTTTTCCTCTTTTCCTTATTTCTCTTCTGTTGGTCAACTCAAAATAAATATCCTTATGGTCACTATCCTCTAGTTCTCTATTGTACAACTTTTCAATCTATTACTCATAGCAAGATCCATAAGTGATTCCCCATTCTCCCCGGCATTATTAATACCTTTCTTATGATACTTAATTTCTAGTAGACTCGCACCCTACTTTCTCTTTTCCAATTCCTGCACATTGCACCTCTCTCTATCTCTCTCTGTGAATTAGTCCCTCTAATTCTAGTATACTTTAGTATTCTCCCTCACGTGAGTCCTGTTCCAGTTTCTGTCTTCTTTCCTATATCTCCTACTTCAGTGCTTATTATTCTGCGGTTCCTTACATCTCCTGTATTTATTTTGGTATGTAAAGTATTAAACCTTTCATCTACTACTTAAATGAATTTTTCCTTAACTTCGTGTAGTTCACTCATACTCCAAATCGTCCTGATGCCTTCAACTATTCTCTTGTCTAATTCCACGATCATCATGCAAAGCCCTTCCTTTGTTATACTGATTTCCTTCAAGAAGTTTTAGTTTTTCTTCTCTGAACGCTATTCCTTCCTTAATTCTTTCGTGTATTGACCCAACTGTTTATTTAAACGTATTATCTACTATATAATACTTTGCGACTTATCGTATGTCTTTCTTAGTCGTTTATAATTATAATTGGTTCCCTTTTCAATACTTTTTTGTCATATCTCTGCTATTTCTGTACCATCTATCTACTCCGCAGGACAACTCATAAGCATGCCAATTGTGAAGGTCATTGGTTTCTAAAATCAAACTAGTGGTGTCCACATGTAGCCAACTGTTGTCTTCCAGTCATTGGAAGCCAACTATTAGTTTGCTTATTGGCGTCGTGAAAATGCGGCATTAGGTGGAGGGATTTTCCAGAAAGAATTATTGTACTCAATAGACTAGTGGTGAATGTTAATACAACTACATCAAAAAAAGGAAGGAGCACTGCGCGTGGGGAAGGGTTCATATGAACACCAATAGTTGGTTTTGTAGTCGTTGGATTCATTCGATTTCATTCGTTTCATTCGATTGCTGAAAATTTGATCTACAACCTCCAACAGCCAATGGAGCTCCTTTTTACTTTTTGCAAAAGGAAGTCAGACTTTCAAGGTTTTCAAAGTGCCAAAATTTTATAGAATGATTGCTCTCTTATACTGCTACGGTTCGATGAAAAATATTTTTTTAAATTTATCTTATATTCTACTTATCTTCAAAAGTAGAATCGATTTAGTTTTATTTGAATCGATCTTATTTTCAATATTGTGCAGTTAATGAAACTCTCGGGTTGCAAACACAATGCGAAGGTGACTTTCCGACTTATACTAGGGAGCGTATACAAGCAATGAGACTCAAGTAAGAGTGGAAACACATAGGAGTGCAAACATTAGGAGTTCTTCTAGCCAACCCACTGGTCAGAATTCCCATTTTGACAATTTTTTTAAATTTTAACCGGTTTTATGTCACTTGGCACCTTAGTTCGCCGGAAGGAGTTTTGCAAATAACAGAACTGGAATATATTTATATTATATGGGTATTTATTTTACTTTCACGTTGACTAGGTTCGAGGTAGAATAATGATTTGTAAAGATACGAGTATAATATGGCCAAAAGTGAGAATAAATATGACCGTCCGACTGCAAATAAAAATTAAACTCTACACAATGAACCAGACCTAAAAGAGTGATAAAACTGGAATGAAGAAAAATTCCCTTACAATATTTACAATTCATGTAGTAACGGAAAGAAATGCAAATTATAACCCCAGTGTATCATATTTCTTTTAAACCAGTGAAAATATAAGATGGTTTCAGAACTCATGGTTGTTTATCGCAGATTATTTCAAAGAGTATTTGGTTTCCAAAACTATTCAACGGAATAATGAAATGTTTTGGTTCTCTTCATTTCCATAAAAAGGAAGAATGTTAATTAATGCATTCTCTCATGCATGAGAGAGGAAGTATAAGAGTCGGAAGCGGAGCGTGAGAATGCGAACAGACACTGCAACCTGCTCCGTTCCTGTCTCTCTCTCCGTCTGCCTACGCCTCATGCCGACTCCGCGACCCACCAGATGCTCAGGTCGGATGGGTGAATAATTAAGATGCTACGACGGTCGTGGAGATGGTAGAGATATTGACAGGGTAGGCGAGGACCTTGAAGAGCTACAACAAAGAAGGACATTAGAGTTCCTACTGACAAACAGGAAAGAAACTAAGATGTAGCTATGAATTTACGAGGATTATGATTGTAGTTGAATATGATTAGTTCAATGAAATTATTTTTCATTGGCTTATATTTTAGAATTTATACAAGTATTAGAATATTTTGGTCTAGTACAAGTATATAAGTCGTATTTTGTCCCTGAAACTGTAGTGGTGTCAAAGGTAGCTCCTTCCGTACGCTTGAATCCAAGGGACAAAGACTTTAGAAAATCATGCAAATTTTACATTTCGAGCAGGAACTACTTTTTTCTCCTGTCCAAAAATATTAACCGTAAAACTATTAATCTAAAAAATATTAATTCTAAAACAAATTTCTTTCCGTTTTGTATCTAAAAACAGTTTTCTGTCTGCATCTATAAACATACCAGCCAGTAAGGGCAATGCGCTGAGTATTTTTACCTCTTTTCTCCCAATTAAAAGTGAAATACCGAAAATCGGGGAAAATTATTTAAAAATAATCCTTTCAACAAAGCTAACATACGAAAACTGATGTCATCTCAATTTGCTCGCGATATAATAAAGAAATATTACCATACAGTTGGCGCAAATGACATTTCTTCCCCTTTGCACCGCTTAGCATTTTCTCGTGTTTTAGTTAACAATTTTTTCGTACTAAAATCGAGTTCATATTTCAATTGCTTAGTGACACAGTGTGAAAATAGTAAACACCCTAAAAAACATATGTCGTCCTAAATCGTCGTTAAAATCGGTATTTCGAAATATTATTCCGAAGTGAGATTTTCAAAACAATAGCAGTATTTAGTCAACATTTCTATCTCCTATAGTTATTTTTCTGTTGATAAATGAGTCATCAACTCATGAGAACGCCACTAATATTGTAACATTCCTTGATGCAAATATATTAAGTAAAAACCTTGTGAAGAATCATCAATATTTACATTAATACGCAAATATCGCAAGAAACGTATCTTTTCTACTACACGGAGCAAATCACATAAACGAAGAATCGTACTTACGAGCATTAAAACGTGCGTTGATGATTTCCTCCTATTTATCTTTTCCTTTCTAAGATGACAGCATTTAAAAATTACACCAAGAAAAGAAGACTCACTTATTTGAAAAAGATGTTACATACTACTTGAGTCCTCGCAATTGAAAGCGCTCACGCATCTGACCATGCTGATACAAACAATATAAGTATGTAATTGTAGGTGCGTTCCATGATGCTCCACTTTGCATTATCAATTACTATTCATTAATGTTCTGTTTACATTTTTAAAGCTAAATATGTAACCGAGTGAAACTTGCCTACAACTATAAGATAAATGGGGGAAAGAAGTATCTCCCATATTATCCAGGAAAATAAAAGACGTTTGCTGGATAATAGTAAAAGTTCGCATAATCAGAATGTTATAAATTTTTATAAATTTATTGTCAAAAAACAGTACAAACTGCGTATGACCAAAATGTTAATTTAGCTAGTTCTATGAAAATAGGAGTTTCAACAATAAATTATTAATTACGGGCACCAGTGCATAGAATATTAAAACTCCATGAATTTGAATGAAGAAGCTTTCTTCAAACCTCTTGATGCTTTTTAATGAGGCCTTTTGACTACGCTGGATATATATAGTAATCGCCGCAGTCGCTGTCTCGCAGGAAATCGGGTGGTAGCGTTCGTACTCATCACCAAGTCATCCCGGGTTTAATTCCCGGTCGGTATAGGAAAAGTATGTAGCTATTCACATTAATGTCCCAGTTCATGTAACTGTGTCTACTGAAAAGCGAACTCTCCTTCCTCTATCCATCTCCTGATAGTGACAACTCTTATTAGTAACTACTCCTAGCGAAATACTACACACTGACTGAAAGACTGACTATACACGAAATTTCAGAAACTAAAAAGCCTACAACCTTGAAATTTGGCAGATTTTAGGGTGTAGACATCCGCTAAGTAACGATTTTTATAAAAATCCATCCCTAAGAGGGTGAAATGGAGGTTGGAATATTTTATGAATGTATCCCATCATAACTCTAGAGTGCCTTGAGCAATTTGAACCAAACTTGACACATAGATGACTGACTATGTGACAATAATTACTATGGAGTAAGACATCCCTAGCATCCCTAGACAGGGGGTGAGAAGTGAATGACGTGCAAAAATAATGGAAAAATTCGATATTAGATTCGAAACCATAGGTTTCGATAGCATTGAGATAGATAAGGACGTCCCAGATACTTTCTATGTTTACAATCAGTCTACATTGCAGATAATATACCATTCCTAGGGTAGGGATGGGAATGAACGACATGTAAACATAATATTAAAAAACGACCGATATTGGTGTTGAATAAATCATTTTTGAGACTGCTGAAGTAAGTGACACCCTCATTGCAGATAAGTACACGTTCACCTCCTGTGAGAAATAAACAACCTTTGTGTTGGAGGAATATTTGAAGGAAATGTAAAACCTTTCTTACATCTTTGGAAAAATTGGATCTAACAAGAATCTGCAGGAGACACCACAAATTAGTTGAAGTATTTAGCCGAAATACCAATCATTTGACACAAAATGACACAATTGTCATCGTATTGTTATTGTAAGACGTTTGACAATATACCACAAGACCATGAGAACAGAGAAATAGCAATATGAACAGAGAAGTAGCAACTAGGGAAAGGGCTATCAGCTACTCTATTATTTTAGAAGAACATATTTTTCCGAAATAACTAAGAACTGGTTTTCAAGTACTTCGATATTTGTTTGATGTTATGTAACATTTATTAAAGAAATATTTAATAACATGATATACATCTGCATGACATGTTTTTTTATATTAAACTTCTTTTCTTACAATAATTAATGAAGTTAAAATTTGTTTTAATCTGTAAGGTTGGTGTCGTCATATGAACGAGAGCAAATCGCTTTTGCATTCCTCAAAAGGAGTGCGTTTTTCATTATATCTCTCATTATTGGTCGTCCTTGAAGGCAGTGCGTATTGATCGGGAAGCGGTAGCCCACATTACCAATGCAGGGAGTGTCTCCCAAGTTCCCTTCAACATTCATTCCCAATGCCGAGGATTATATTTCTGTTCGTTTTTTTATACTTTGAACCCTCCGAAAATCCTGGTGGGTGGCAGGCAGGTCTCTCTGCGAAGAACAAACTGCGCGGAAGACGCAAGAGACGAGCAGAGGGGAGAACAAGTTCAGAGGGGCAATTATCGCTGGATACAGGTGAGCGAAGACCCATGACACGTAAATCCCACTTCTGCCTCCTCCACCGGGATGGGGAAAGGAAAAGTTGTGCTCAGGCGAAACCGACGTCTTTCCACTCCAAACTTTCCATAAACACACAAGCTTCAGTTCATCCCAGTAACATACACGTAACAAGACGCAAATGATGATCAAAGCATTAAAAACCAGAAGTACTCAATGATGATATTTGTATGAAAATATAATAACGTTTATAATTTCCTCTTCAAGAGAAATATATCTTGATTTCGAGTTCGCTATTTATAAAATGAAAAGACCATAAAACAATAGATCTTCCTTTTATTTTTAGCTGTATTTATGTTTAGAAAACATAATAGATTAACTGCGATTTAATTATGTTATGTTTAATAAAAATGTGAGTCGAGTTCGAATCTTGGACCCGTCTCCCATTTTCATCCAATATAACATAATTAATATGTTACCTGGTGGTGAGGTTCACCGCAATTTAAGAGATTTCTGTAGAAACTGAGACTTTCTTTCATTGTAAAGAGAGATTTTTTCTTGCCGTATGTATTTTAATCGCCCGAAAATCCGATATCTTAATGAATTTTTACGAATTGAGAACCTTTTGAGATTGTGGGTGCTGTATTATCGTTATGTGATCAAAGATTGTTAGAAATTGTATGAAAGTCTCTAATAATTTTCTCTATTACTCATTAAGTAAACCGTGTATCAAAAATATGGGACATTGTATTTGGTTATACCATTCGAGTCGTAGTGCAAGATAGTTCATGACATCATCACTTATTTCCAGGGCTATCTGGTCTCTACTTATAAATAATTGGCATAATTTCCATCCACTTTAAGTGTTAACTGGAGAATAATATAAAAAGTAATAATATAGTACCCTGAGACTTTAGGAGAGTTATATGAAACTCCATTACTAACACTGAAAAACAAAATAACTCTTTTACTTGTAAAAACGTTGATAGATTTATTGAGTTTCATTTGAAAGAATTCACAAATATATCCTCTGTTGTCAGCATCGTCACTCGCTATTAGCCCAGCACTAACGCAATACTCTACACTCACAGCTTGTTTCCTCTAGAATTAATGACTCCTTCTGACAGAATGGGCAAATTGTATTCTCCTGATCCGGGTCTTCTTCTTACTATCTATGTTCTTCAGCAGATGATTCACTGAGAGAGAACGGAGGCACCACCAACAGTTCCATTTGTTTGTTTGTCCCCCTAGGGGACGTACATCTAGTAAGTACGTGTGTGGCAAACACGGGGCCCCGAGCTGAGTCTGGCATTACTTCCACTTACTTGTGCGAGGATCCTTCCTTTCTCTTTACTGACCTTCCTTGGTCAGCTCTTGTTCTTTTCGATCCCGACGCTAGTAGGGCTAGGGTATCTTTCATTTTCCTCATTTTTGCTCCCCCCTCTCATCTTTTGTCATACCCCTCATTCCTTGTCCCCCCTCATTTTTTGTCCTCAATGTTTTGATGTATGTTTTGAGATATGTTTTGGTATGTTGTATTTCAGGAGGGTTTTTAGTGGGTGTGGTTGAGTTGTTCGGCGAATCCCACACGCGGGGAGAGTCATGTTGGCTCTCCCTAGTGCGCAACTGCATTTTCCCTACCTGTACAAGTTTTTAGGGCTCCAATGACCATTGATGTCGACGAGCCGTAATGCCCCACCAAAAAAAAAAGTTCCATTTGTCTACGTCAACTTCACTTCACGACTTCAAAGGCGGCAACTTCACATGGGAAGGTCAACTACACATCACGCAACTTGTGGACAACACACTTAAACGTTCCATATTAAAAACATTTTCTATATTGCCTCCTTCTTCTACTTGAATAAAACTATTGGCAGAAAACCGTTGCACAAATATCCTCATACACTTTTCAAAACCTTTCCTATTGTATGCAAAACCTACTTTATCAAGTTTTGAATTAAAGGGGGGGATCCAGGGAATTTAACCCTTTCTGACTTTTTCTCCCAACTTCCACAACTTATGTTTATTCCCAACCACGAAAAATAATTCCATCTTTCTGGATTGTCAATAATAATTGTCAAATTAAAGCATTAATTTTAACTAATGTGTCCTGGAATGAAAGTACATCATTATAGTAAGGCACTCTAGAAATCTTTATTATAAGAAAAGTAAATTAATACATTTTAGACAAGTTCATAATAGTCAATACATTTTGTATATCAGAAATAAATACAAAATTTCTTGAAATACGTGGTCCTTTTAAATCTCCCCCTCTGAATATAATGACATTTTCTTCACAATTTTATGAAGTACTGTATTGAAATGTGAAAAGAGCAGCTTTAAAAGTCTCTCCCCCTCTACATTTTCTATAATTCTGCCACATAAATTTATAAAGGAAAATAATATTTATACGTTTCACAAAATATATTTATTGGATCCGTCCAAACTAATCACCTACAAATAAATTATTTAGTGCATGAAAGTTAAATGATACCGTCACAGAACACAAAATAAACAGTTTTCAAATAAGTTTGATTAAAATTGTTCACAAATTTAAATGTTATCATATTTCTAAAATCCATATCCAATATAACTGAACCTTTAAAAAACGTCTTAAAACATTCACTTTTTGGAAACACATGTATATGGTTGTTTTAAAACACACATACACAACATAAGTAATTAATACATCACTCATATCTAGAACTAAATTTTTAAGGCTCTGAAAAACTTGTTATATTTGCAATTTGAAATATATCTAATTCATTGAAAGTTATTTCAAGTCGTTTTGCACTATCTTAGTTCTTATAGCGTAAAAAATGTATTGACTATTATGAACTTGTATCTATGCAGATGTAATACATCTATAGTATCTATGCAGATGTAAAACATACTAGTTTCACTTTCTGTACAGAAATTTTAAAGAAAAATTGTGGATATGATATTGAGAAATTTTATGTTGGAACATTATATATGTAGAAACATTTCTATTAAACTTAAAAATATTCAAAGCACGTGTATTTCTAGTCCTATCATTAAGTGTTTCTGTCCGGAAAGTTTTGGAAAAGTTGTGAATTTTTGCTCCATCATGGTTTTAATGGATAACAACTTTGATCCATCAAGAAAGTTCGAAAAAAAAGAAGACAAAAAATAAAAAAATAGAACCCTTTTTGTGTTTTTCTTTTATTACATGAAAGCTGTGTACTCTGCGAAGAATATAACTTTCAAGCGCTCTTTCTTTCTCACATGAACTATCTATTCCTCTGTGTGGGTTTTGTCAGGCGAATAGTTAACCTGTTAGAACGAGTTGAATTTTTGTTTGTTTTGTTTTTGTTTTTTACTTTTAACGTGATAACAATGCAGTCTGCGAAGACACTGTGTCGTTACAAAAAAAACAGTAATCATTTCCGACAAATTACTTCTTTGCTGTTTCTGTCAGACTAATAATTTGCCCGTTGCAGGGCGTCGAATGTATACTCCAGCAGAATTGATAAATTCTACATGAAGAAGTAGAAAATCACTACTGCTCCAAAACTTTCCGGATAGACATTTTTGAGCTCTGAAAGGCAGGACTAAACAAGCAGGTACTTTTCTAAAATACATTACGAATAAACTTGACCCCGTCCGTTTAGCGAGAACGACGGACTGACCGAACGTCATCCTGAGAACCATTTTTTCGGTATCAACGACGCTCAAAACAAATCTTTCCGTCCAAATATCGTGAATCACATTTTTTTCAATACAATTCTTTTTCCAGACAACGTACATCAGAAAGTAAATATATGAAAATTAAATCGATCGATGAAACTGAAAGAAACTGAACTTTCAGACAAATTTGTTTGTTTTTGAATAAAATAAAATGTAATTAACTTCTAAGGAGAACAAAATAAAATAAGTCTACGTCAAACGACGAAATTAATTATTTTGCCGTACAACCAAAAAGATACCCGAGAGATGATACCAAGTATGATTGTGAATAAAACGTTGGTATCTTTTATTTTCTTATCTATTCAACGTTGTATTCAAGAACGAACACGTACACTGTGAATCGAGCAAAGTAATATCGAATTACCCAAAAGACTATGATTAAAATCTTCTTCGGTATGAAGCTAAGGGTTTGAAATCATCATACTTTTCGCAACAATTTCTCAAAATTAGTATCAGCTCTTCTGTTACAAATTCATTCTAACCCCTTCAATTGTCCTCGAAAACCAACTACTTCGTAAATCTAGGAATGAGATGCTCGAAAAGAGTTACTTAATGAAAGCTAAAATGCTCAATTTTCTGAGGCAAGGAATATACCTTAATGATATGTCATACTTTGGAATTATGGAAAGTACACGAGCTCATATCATGCAATCTTCATGATGATACAGGAAGAAATCACCGAAAATGAAATCGATTCCTTCCACAAGATATATAGCTCACAAATTCTTACAACCACTTGTGTGTCGTAACTGAGCATAGGTAATTTCAAATGTTTGGAACCGTTGGTAGGAACAATCCAGAAATCAAAATATAATGAAAAGACAGTGGATTCTATTTCTTCTTCAAATAAATTTTTCTAATCCAACGAATGTGATGAAATCGCGTTATCGTTTTACATCGTGGCTTTCAGAAGATCTCGCCAGAAGAGATGAGAAAAATATAACTGCTGCTGTGAAACATGGGCTGGGATTGACTAACCACATTGTGGTTTACGCAGAGTCCGGAATAGACAGTTATCGCTTGCTCTATCATTTACACAGCGCCCCACTAGCACCTTTGTCGCTTGTAGCACCGACAAGTAAGTGGAGAGAGTTAATTGTTTAAGTCATATTCTCAGGTTCAAGCTCCCGTACATTCTTCAGTAGTTTATTTTCGTCGTTCATGTACCTTTGTTAACTGGATTTACTTTTGAATATTGCTTTAATTATTTCGAAATAGGTTGTGAAACAATTAGAATTTAAACAGAATTAATCACACTTTTTCAAACGTGCTTTCTCTAACTGCCATGGTTACATGTACGTAAAAATCATTTATTTTCTTATCAGGAGAGAGAAACCATTTGTGTACTGTCGCTCCCGTCAATAGTGCAAGATGTAACTGTTACAGATGTATACCTATCTCGTGGATTGATTTTGTTCCGTAGTACATGTTTGTTTTGGAAGGAAGTGACAACACCGTGACGCCTCTCTTAGTCGGGTGTTACGATGATAGTTTGCCTCAATTGACCTGTCGCACTATGTTCTAAAACTAGTTATGAAAAAATCGTTAGAAATGAAAAAAATCTTCATTAATGTGTCGCAATATTAACTTAGTAGACTTACATTTAAAAATTAACTGATTTAAATACAAATAAACGCCGATTACCCGATGAAAAATAGAAATTTGTTTCTAAATATTGATATTTTCGAAACGTCATATCTTCACGTAGGGCAACTTGCGCAAGATTTCTTTTTCACGTAATTAATACTCGAATTGTACAGAATAAGCACAGTATTGAGATTTTGTGCATAGAACCATGTAACGATTTTTGGCCGCTCTCGGCCGTTTCTAAACCATAGTGTGTCGGTAGTTCATTTCTTTGTCGTTATGTTTATTAATTCACCTAACATTGCGTCCCATTATCTTACCGAAATCAAAAGAGGTGAGATGGGTCAGCGAGGTCATTCATCCACGTGGTTCTTCAGTTTATGGCAATTCTACAACGTATACAAGGAAACTATAACTGTCTTTGAATGCCAACGGACGTTTCGTGGTTCTCTTTTTTCAATAGTTATAAATTATGATACGATGTCATTTTCTCAACATTCCCATGAATGTCTTTGATAAACTATATTTTCGGTTTCTCACGTTATCTCAGAAGCAGGGTTGCTCAAAATAAGAATAATTCACTCCAAGAATAATACGATAATCATAAATTAAAATAATTCACATTTGACGCAGTGAATTAAACGAATAAAATATATTAATTTATTTGACGAACATTGATTGACGAAAAACAAGTTGTACTTCTATTTGAAACACGTAGATTGAGGGATAACCAATTTTTCTTTCGTTTGTCGTACATGAATTACCAATAAAAAGTTATCCCTTTATTCGAAAAACATTGATTGACGAATAATATGTTCTTCTTTTAATTAAACTTAAGTAAACAATGAATCAAAATATATTCTTTGATATACTGAAAATAAATAACGAATAAAATGTAATTCTATCATTTGACGTAACGAATGCATTACTAATGAATTTAAAATTACGATTGCGAAGTTATTCCTTCACTTGAACATGAATGACAAATGAACAATTATTCTTTTATTTTAATTAAATGAATGACGAATAAACAGTGAATAACAATATGTCATTCGCTTGTTAGATGAACAGTGGATAAATTATTATTCACCCGTCTAACATACAAAGAAATTTTTTTTTATGTGAGTAAACAAATTTTATTCAATTCAGAAGGATTTTATTTTAACATAAAAGTATACAATATATATATGACGGGGCTTAGGTCCTGTGCGCCTTACAGAAGTCCTAAAATGTACCATGGGTTGTGCATACTAGTATTCACTGTCAATGAACTGAAACAGTAACTAAAAAAATAGAAATATTAAACGATTCCGATTATTTGGCAGGTAACTGATGTCAGTAGCGAAAAAATAAAATAAGTGAAATAAGTAATAAGATATTTTATACTGTCATGAGACTACTTATTGTAATTTTAAATCTCAGCTACTGTTATATATACTTAAGTGACTGTTTCGTTCATTCAGCACCGTAGGAAACCACGGAAAACCAACGTTTAGGGCAAGCGCGCGAAGCAAAAGAAAAATCTGGATGGTAACTGGGAACCTATAACAAAACCAAAACATTCGCAGAATCAAATAAATTCATAGAAGGAATACATATCTGCATGGCACATAACAGGTCTGTGTAGTTGGCACCACTTTGTTATAAAATGAAATGAACTATTGTGTAATTTTGTGCTAATTATGTGCTAATTTCGTCCGCTAATGAATAATATTGTGCTCATTCGGAAACCAGAAAAAAATTGAAAACAAACCTACTAAAACTTAAAACTGCGGAAACAACTTTCACGCTATAATTTTGTGCTCATTGCGTGTGCTAAAAATAATTCTGTACCCTTTCGGAAAAATAAAAAAAAAGGATGACAAGAGTGGGTTTGCTAGCGGAACGTCCACCGTTCACCACTTATTAAGAAATAAGACTTATGATGAAAACTCTAACTCTATAATTTTTTGCTAATTATGTGCTCATTGTGTACGCTATATAAATAAATCTCTTTCTTCGGAAAGCTGTGAAAATTCGGGTCGGTATATTTGCACCCGGGCACAGTTTAACTTACATCCATTTGAACTTATCTACCGGCGGTGCGGAAGGTCATGCTGAGGTGATATAGATGGTAGTCCGCAGTGTTGGACAGGGAACACGGGAACGCTTACAAACCGTCGTCGCCGTCTACATGTTACCCTCCTACACTTAATATTACAAAGTATACGAGGTTTTAAAGTCTTGTTTGGATGCTAAAGGTGAAAAACATATTTTATTCACAGCAACTTCAAGAAAGACCACTTCATGAGCTTTCGTTGTCTTCAGGAGGAACAAAGTTACATGAATCATTAATATTCGCGACAGATAGAATTATAAATATCTGACTTACCCAGATAACTGGTATCCAGCATAATATCTTCGTGGATTTCACACAGTGGTTGCTTGCAAGTTTGGCGCTCTCTGACTACACTTACTAATTAATAAAAGAAACGCAGTGAATGCTGTTGAGATTAATTTGAATGGACCTAGCGAATAAAAGTTGATCTCATATCTGTCTGGTTGTTAAAGGACCTAATGCAGGATATCTATTTGATTTTCAGAGTTTGCTTCCGTTGAACAGTCTTTTTTTGTAATATTCCTTCGAATACAGAATCTTACCTTTCTGGCGAGCTACGCTACAATTGTTACCTGTAAATTAATTTACCCCGCTGTGCTCATATTCTTAGATGTTGATACACATACCGTGAGAGTACCTTTTTTCATCTTTCTTTGTTATTTTTGAAACATTTTCCCAAACCTGTAGTAACTTTCACTCGTGTTTTTTACACTCTCTGTAAAGAAGATATTTTGTCATTTGGTTGATTGCCATTTTCTTAATCACAGCAACGTTTTGAAAATTTTCGGCCTCTTAACATACTTTTGTGTCCAGCTTTGTAGGATAAATCCTTCTAAATATAGCTCTCATTTATAGAGACAACAGAATTGAAAAATAAAATATACTAAATCCATTCCACAAAAAAATTCAAATTGTTTTATAAGTATCACTAACATTTGAACTTTTTAATTTTGATTTTACTATCAAAGGGAAGAAGGATTTATTACGTCATTTTGTTTTTATTCTGGAAGGACCTAATTCGTTTTATTAGAGAAAATAATTTGAAAGACAAGAAATTGGGATTTCTTTTGAATTTTTATTTTCGTAATTTCTGTACATACAACGGCGTTGTGACTGATCGAATGACTTGCTCAATCATTAACTCAGAGAATAAGTAATAGAACCATGAACTCCTTGACCAGTTGTTGCACTTATATATCAAAATAATGGGAAATAAATTCGACATTTCCAATAGGCGTGGATTGTTATAGAATTTGTATTTTCATGTGATGGTGAACGAATAACTTCTTGTTTGGTTCTTTTTCGCACCATTTTATAATGCAGAAGTTGGTACTTCTGCAGAACTCAGAAAAAATTTAAAAAATTAGAATATTTTTTTCCGGTTTACAATTTTTTAAAATCCAGGAATAATGAGGGTTTTCAACTAAAGAAAAATCAAAATATTTTAAAATATATTCTTATCGTATAATTAGCTATATACCGTTTATGTTTGTAGGTACATTTATATTCATAGGTTAACTTTTACTTCGGTGAAGGAAATATAAATATGGGGTTGCGAGTCTAGTGAAATGACTCATATCACCTCTGCATGACCCTCCGCACCGCAGGTAGATAAGTTCAATTGGGTGTAAGTTAAACTATGCCCGGGTGGAAATTTGCCGACCCGAATTTTCACAGCTTTCCGAAGAAAAGAGATTTATTTATATAGCATACACAATGAGCACAAAATTATAGCGTTAGAGATTTAACCGTAAGTCTTATTTCTCAATAGGTGGTGATGCCAGGTGAACGTTCCGCTAGCACACCCACTTTTGTAATCGGTTTTTTGTACTCTCCGAACAAGTACAGAATTAATTTTGCTCAATTTTGAAGGTGCCAAAGGGGTTCGCGGAGGGTAAAGCTTCGCAATTACTTGACCTCTGCGCTAGAAGAAGGAGATGTGGTCAGTATCTCGCTCCGACAGGTTTGATCCCAGGATAAACACTGGTACTCATTTTACAGCAGGCCGAGTAGGCCTGGGAGTGTGGATGTTGAGGTGTGATGAAACATACCCACCTCAAAAAAAAACCGGTCATCCAGCAAGCAACTCAGCGCTCTATCCATTGAGCCACGCTGACACTATCTGATCCGTACGTATCATTTAGTCTTATTAAGTTATGTGTGGTGCAGAAATTTAATAGGTCCCGTCCTTCCGGATTTAAGTTTTTATCCTTACTATTTCTCACGAAATCAACGTCAAACCGCGAAGTGACATTGCTTTTTCCGATTCGGGAGTTAAAATCTCCCATTATCATTATACTTGCGTTGGGATATTTATTTTCAAGACTATTTATGATCTGAATCATTTCCGTATAAATGTTTTCGTTGTGGTATTTTGACTTATCACCGCGTCTGTAAACAGTTACTATTAGTAACCCAGTGTTGGCAGGGACACGCATCGGCGGCACCCTGATGGAGTCGCGATTATGTACAAAAAAATTTTCACCGATTTTGTATCTGTGTTCAAATTTTTATCTTCAGTATCACACGAAAGGGCCTTTTTTATTTTTTTTCTTGGGGTTTTAGGGTTCACCAACGTCACGGTCATCAGAGCCCTTTTGAGAGAGTCTGAGTGCATGAAGATTAATATTAATATCGATGTATAATACGACAAACGTCTACAGTGTAACAATGTAACAACAGTCCAAAACCCACATAGACAGTATTCCCAATTATCTATGCAGTCCTCGAACTGTGTACGTAGTCCTTGTTTGTAAGTACCTACCACAATTTTTACTCGAATATGTTATTCCTTGGAATACAAAAATATTGCTTTGTGAATTATTCATTGTACTAAGAATAAAAATATTCAAATAAAATAATACGTAATCTTTTGTTAATTGCCCCATAGAGAGAGAATAACTTGCTATTGTTAATCAAATAAAATAATAACTTTGTATTCGTCATTCATTTACTTCATATATAAGAATGATTGGTTATTCGTCATTCGATACTCGTCAAATAATAGAATAACTTCTTATTCGTCAATCAATGTTCATCAAATAAATGAAGATTTTTTATTTGTTATTTTTACTGGGTTGAATAAAGAATACCTTTTTAATTTATCACATTTTATTCCCTGAATAAAAATATTCATATGCCTGCTCAATAGATGCATGCAATTCGATTAGTGTGCTTTGATTCTTTTTTATATCCTCATTTCCTTACCTCTGCTTCTCACATCCATAATTGTACTATTATGTAAATAGTAATGAAGATGAAATTTAATTCAATGTTGTGTTGTAATTCAATATTAAACTGATATATCCAAATCATTCTTTTTATGTCTTCATAACTTCTGATATGAAAGTTTTGAATTGATATTTCTACTGATATTTTTGGTTTAAGAAGCACACAATTAAACTGAGCACCTACCCATTAATAAATGAATCGCGCCGGAGAAGAATAGGGCTCCTATAATTTCTTTTCTGAAACACGTATTATCAACTCTTTCTTAAGAGTTATGTATGCATAATTATATTGGGCACAAACTTAATATCTTTAAACAAATTACGAAATAACAGGTAGTATTACCATCGAAGAGAAAAAATGTTCAAGAAAATATTACAGATTCATTTGTGTCTCTTTTGTTAGTTTTATTCTATTCATAATTTTCTTATGTTCAACCCACTTGGCAAGCTCGTTGCATAGTTCATCTGCGTATCTGTGGTATTTATGATTGAAATTTGATTCCTGAATTAACTCCTCTATTGCCTTCCTGCGTGCGTCAGAGATCACGAAAACAGAAGATTTCTGTAAATACATCACATACCTCAAACGATTCTGTAGGGTCGCGTGACGACTGAGACTTCTTTCGTAACCAATTAACCAGTACGTTGGTGACAATCGTGTATGGACATGCTTCGTGATCGTTTTGGGGGCCATGATGACACCAAACAACAAAAATTATATTGAACGCACGGATACGTTCCACAACGCAAATGTAAACAGTGGAACTGCGGGTGGAGGGCACACTTCACTTGTTCGAACATAAGATTGTGTGAGCGTTCGGCGTCTTCAATAAGTAGGGGGAGGGAAAGCGTGACTCACTTGATGACAAGGATAATTCTCTATAAGAGCGATAAGCGATTTCTTTTCGTCAGGATCATGCAGTGCTATGCCATACTGTATTCTCCTTACTCCTAAATTAAATATTTACAATCTTTTAATTCACTGGTAATATGTTATGCGCTTTGGTTCATCTTTAGCAGCTTTTGTTCCAGGAAGTTTTTCGTCGGAGCACATCTTGACAAAGTCTAATATAGTAAATTTTGGTAAAATTTAATAAAATATAATATAATAATTCTAAAATTTAAAGTCCTTTCCCCAAGTTTAAGAATAAAAAAGGAATCTAATTTGTTCCATCTCTTGAAACGGAGAACCTGATGAGACAACCAGTTGATAACATTTGTTCAGACATTTTTCGACATGTCATTGTTGAATTTGTGAGTCGCATCTGTTGTCATTTGTTTTGCATTTTTTGTCGTCAGATGGAGTGAATCATCTCTAGTGCACACTCTCTTTGAATGAGTTGAGTGATTCATCTTGATTCTTGTGAATGAGTGAGTGATTCATCTTGAAGCTCAGGAAATTTTCTCTTGATGCTATAGATCGATTCAAATTTCTTGCCATGAAGTTAAAAAAAAATTGAGGAAATTATTCGACATCATATGATCTGGCATATGAATTACAAGTTCCTTTGCTGACTGTATTCAACTCATAACTTGCTTCAGTCAAATTGGGCGAGTCCAGAAAATTCCACGCTTTGTCACGTCACGTCATTCTCAGTTCGATACCTAGTCGAGTCATCAGGTTATACTATAGATTTTACCGATCAAATCGGCAACCACGCACGAATTTCAAGTATATAGGCACATGGCCCCTGCTTGCAGGACACATTTGTCTAGCAGATATTCATTGGACATTACGAGCAGACATTCGCTCAAGACATTCATTACTCTGCTACCTACGGAGACAGTACTTTGTATTACTTCATTGGGCACATTCCTTCGTTTACTTCAAGACATCACTTCGCCTGCTTCAAGAATGTACTTCATCGCTTCACATCGCAACAACGCGCAAAGGCATATATGATCATGTCAACTATTGATCATAAGAAGGATGGAATTTGGTAACAAGATGCCGTTTCACCTATTCTACTCGACAAGCAAGCCAGCTGTTGTCCAGGAATGCTTCTTCACATCTCATCTCATCAGCAAGCTTTCTTGGAAACTAGTATACTATCATTATTACTCATTATTTCCATGGCATTTCATTAAACCATCTGTTCTTGTTACTAATCATTATTCATTTTTGGCTTTATCCTTCACTCACATTATATTCTTCTTTTTCCATGATTTCTTGTGTAGGTAAATCACAAATGTCTATGCAACATTTAAAACAAAAGTTGGCAAACTCTCATATCAAACCTTCGGAGAGACAATGTATGGAAAAAACTCTTCTCTTCTGCGTTTGATGTGTGTATTTTTTTTATCAGTGCCACTCATCGTGAATTTGAAAATGCGCGATGGGATGTGATACTGCATACATTACGTTCAATGAATATTCTAGAATTATTACATGTCATCTTCTAGAATTATTAGAGTCATATTTAAGTGATCGCAGTATGTATTTAAAATAGGTATGCACGCATTCTACGACAAATGTGGAAGGGATGTACCCAAGACTCAGCAAGTGGACCAATACTATGGAGAGTAGTGATTAATAATTTATTGGTGGATATGCAGCAGAGCAATATACAGGTCGTAGCGTATGCGGACGACTTGGTAGTGGAGATAGAAGGAGAGAGAGAGCCGGAGAGAGTTAGAGAGAAATTGAGGAGAAGTAATAGATGAATTGAAAAGGAGTAGAAATCAACTGCTTTTACAATTTTCGCCAGAAAAATCTAAGGGAATGTGGTGTGGATTATCTACGAGAAATAGACGTGACCCTGTGGTAAAGATGGATGGACGGATAATACAAGTAGTACGTCAACGTAAGTATTTAGGAATAGAAATAGATGAGAAGTTGCAATTTACTTCCCATGTGAATAAAAAGATAGAGGAAGCAAAACGCTGTTATTACTACTTGTTACTAGTAGGATTGACACACTACCAAAAACGACAAAAGCAAGTACTGCAGCTGTATAAGGGAGCAATGAGGCCAATGCTTCTTTATTGGATACGAATATGGGGACATAGTTTGGTACTAGCAAACGGTGGAAAGGAAGTTTGCAAGATTGTAACACTTGTGCTTATTGCGAACAACAGAAGCGTACAGAGCAGTTAGTGGAGAAGCATTAAATTTAATAAAAGGAATACTGTCAGCGGATCTATATGCACAAAAGCTTAAGTTTTGTCAACTCATAGAAAAAGCACAAAAGGCTTATAGGTAATAGAAACGAAATGATAAATGAAAAAAAGTATTGGAAGAGGAGATTAAAAGATGAACTGCTAAACGGGTGGCAGACAAAATGGTCGAACAGTGAAAAGGGAAGAAAAACTTATGAGTATATGCCTGATGTGCGATTTCGGATAAAGTCTAAATGTTTTGAAACAAATAGCCATGTTATGCAACTTTTAACAGATTATGGCAATTTTAAAGAGTATTTAATGAGAATACGACGGAGGGAGACTGCGGTATGTATGTGTGGAAAAGGAATCGAAAATAACGAACACATTCTTTTGGAGTGTGAGATATATGATCAGGAAAGGAGTAGATATCTACGATTTTTAAAAGAAGAAGGAATATTTTTGCCTAAGGAAAAGAAGTTATTGATAGCAACAAAGATATTGTCAATACGTCAATTATGTAACTCAAATGGGACAAATCAGAGATGTTCTTAAAAAAGACAAGTAAAATTGCAAAATGTAGGTGAGATATTCCATGAGGAAAGACGATACCAGCTACAAGAAGTTGTGATACTGTCATATACTATAGCTTAGAGATGTATGAATACGATGGTATAAAAATATAGGTTCGAGTAAAGAGTCTTGCAATGACAAGCGTTACGGGCAAGACGGTCCGTAAACACGGATACCAAAACCAACGAAAAAAAAGGAATGACACTCCTCATCATTGGTTCTCGAGTATCATATTTTGTGGGTAGTGTTTGCATGCGGTCGTACATTGATCGAAAAGGTATAAATATATAAATGTCATTCAATTATTGTATCACTGTATCAGCTACAACAAAACCTTAAAAAGTATCTGTAACATTTACTTCAAAAGCATGTTCACGAGAATTAATGCTTCAATGTTTCTCCGAAGGAGTGATATATTATTTAGGCTTAGAACGAAGTGGTAGAGAGATAATATATAAAAAATGATACACAGTTGAATGCGTGATAAAATACCTATCGTGTAGAATAATTAGTTGGACGATAGTCAAGTAGAAGCAAGTAATAGGTGAGAGGTTAGAAAATTTTCCAAACGTGATCTAACCTTACTAATATAAAACAATAATAACGAGTCTATTTTAGCAAGTGACTTTAACTGTAAACTAGCAGATAAAATTGTATCGGTAAACCAAAATACTGCGCTGCATGACATTGAAAGAATTTGTAAAATGAAATAGTCGATAAACGAGAGAAAAAAATAGAGAAGACATACATGTTTATAGGAGAGGGAAAGAATAGACATGTTCCGCAGAACACGAGAACTGGGGAAGGAAGTTTACACTGACCCAGTAGTAGCACCATTCACGGACCAGAATCAAATTAAAAACTGACAGTATTAAGATGCTGATGTAAAATAAATACTACCTTACGAAAAGAAACCAACATTCCGAAAAATTTCAAGAAATGGCTACATAAAAGAGAGCAAATCCTGTGATAAAAGAGCACCGCAGACTGGTGGAAAATCGCGTCATAACCACAAAACGCGTCGTAACCGGTGGTGGTGTAATGGTAGAGTCTTCGCCTCTATCACACTGCTGAGTGGTAAAGCATGTGTTTAAACCACGACCGAACAAGGTGAGGTTTCCAGAAGGGATATCCTATACCTACTCCTGACAAATATCACTTCGGTACCTTAAGTTCCCCAAAACACAACATCTCTCCTTCGCAATGCAAAATAAATGTTGAAATACTACTCAAGGAAAAAATAAAATAAAAGAGACTTGTTATGCTTTATATATCTACAGGAATACAATCATTAAAAATATTACTCAAATAATAACAATTTACAGAAAATGTCTGGAAACCAAACGACGATGTGCCACGTAATGTTCGCTTTCATAAGAAGAAACAATAGTGACATTAAACATTGGAGATAGACCAACAAGGAATTATAGCAATAGAAAGAAATTTAAATAGCATTAAATGACGATAAAACCCGCGGCACACGAAGCTGAATTCACTGCTAGATAGCTTGCACAGAGCTGGGCTCGCAATTGAGCAGAGTGTACTGCTGAAAAGTGACGTGACTGCTTGTTCTGCTGTGTGCTGGCAAGGTAGATCCCCGTGCTCGACCCAGTTCTATTATCCTTACACAATTCTCTGCTCGGTGGAGGAGGTATCCCATAGGATTATGCCTCCAGTAATTGCGAGTATTTCGGTTCGTGATTTCCAGTCGGTGACATCAGCAAGGCCTCCTATAATGTGACCTATCATGGATTCACGTGAGCTGAAGCAGACTCCAGCGCCCATTTTTGTTACTACGTAGTAATCACGCTGGTGATGAACACAACAAATTGTGCACAGCAGCAGGTTTAGTGTGAGGGCAACCTTGCAGTGCTCTGATAAGAGCAGGATGCTCAGCTCCCTGAAAGGAAACTAACAGCGAGTTCAACTCCATGTGCGGCGGACTTTAATCAGTGATCAGTAATATGGAAAGTCTTTGGTGAAGAAACGAATTTCAAAACGGAAAATTACAAACTAAAACTAGAATATTAGGGTATTTTACATAAAATATAACAATGGAAGAAATAAAAATGTTGTTTTAACAAGAAAATATAAATTATCACCAAGAATTCCAAGGTCATCAAAGAATTTCACACCACCTGAGATATTATATGAACAGAGATACAGATAATGGAAAACAATATCCTATTAAGTGAATCACACATTATGTGATTGTACCAAAGACAACTGGATAATGTTGTTTGTTGGGTGGATGTTAAATCTAATTACTTTTGTTTTGTTTCAATACAGTGATACTTCGTATATTGTAAACCATTTTCGCAAACCATCTTCATAAATGACCAGCCCGGCTCGGTATTGCATTGGAGGTATTAATGTAATGTAGAGTAGACAAAATAGAGAACGTTTAGATAAAAATATAATATTTAATTCGATAGATTTAACGAAAATTTGAGAAGACTCGTATAATCCTATATCCCATCTTTCACCCTAAATCAGAATTTCGAAATATCATGTCTTATTGAGTGTGTGCTAAAAAAATCAATATCTTGTCAAAATATTTCAATCCGTTTTGTCCTCCGAACGATTTTTTTAAAATTCGATATGTTTTTTTTGGCATTAGTAGCGGAACGATGTACATTGAAATGCGTTTTCTAAGGCGGGTCAAGAACACCATGCAGCGACTTTTTCCTACATACATCAATGCCGACATAGTTAAAATGGTTTATTGAATACTGTCACGCTAGCGAAGCAACGGATACTCAGCTAGTAGACTGTCATTAGAACCAAACAACTATTTGCTTTGACAGCAAGCATTTTTTGATACATATTTAATACTGCCGTAGGGTGCGTTAGAGAGATTACTTGTAAAATGTGACAGAAACCAACTTGACGACTCGTTCACCGGCATCAGAGTCTTTGTCACCGGGAACCATCGCGGCAGCGCTAGTGTTGCGCTCGTGTACAGTCGCAGATGTGCAGGGAGCGCTGCAGACTTTGCTGAAGCATTGGCCGTGGGGAATCTGGCAAACACGCGCACGCCACATACTTCTTCCAGCTTCTGACTACTCGTCGCTACATAAACAGTTGAAAAGTGGAAGGTAAGTGCGTTAGATTAAATATGATTTAGCCACGAGCATCCAATTAGTGTTTGATACGTTCATCGCAAATTGATTTAGGAAATTATAGTAATTAAGAATCGTGTTGCAGACACAAGGGAGTTCGCATTCCCAGATAAAGTCCTCACTGCCAAAACCAAAGATTTCATGCAAGTTTTAAATTTCAAAATCAACAAGTCAGTTTGGAATGCTATAACCAAAATATTTCCTCCTGGGACGTTGTGAATTTTTTCGTCCAGTGCACTATTCTTACTAATCGTTTTTCACGGCAACACATTTTTTCGCATTTTCCAACAACTATAATAGTTATAAATGTCTAGAACGTTAAAAATTGAATGAGTAACCCAAATAACTGATCAACAATGAAAATGATGATCTATGATCACTTGTATATGCTCCAGAACAAGTACATATTTTTCGCTTATTTTTTAAAAGTCGTTTTGGTGGAGCCTACCAAGTAGATATAATTAATGCGAAAACTATGTATATATAAGATTATAATAAAATAAAAAATTAAAGGAGATACATACAGATACAAAATTTTATGTAAAAATACAGAGTTCATTTTACAATCTAGCACAATTTCCTCATAAATTTAAAGAATCTCTGTTATTCATTGTAGGTCAGATGACTCTTTCCTTCCACCACGTTTCATTGTCGCCCAAGCCAGCTACTATTAACTGTCGCACACGTTGACTACTGTGCATTTTGTCGTGCAGTTCATAACGTTCTATTGGAGCGCAAAATACACGTACCTCAAAAAAGGTTGCGGAGCCGAGAACTTATGACTCGCTCGCCAGTCAGGCAACGACGCGAGATAAGCGGAAGTCCTCACTCGAAGTGGGGGAGGGTACGTTCAAAATGCTTGTGATACGGCAAGGCAGCGTTCAGTCGGTAGAGCCCAAAGGAGGACTCTTCGATTATCAAAGGTGGCCCAAATGTCGAAGGCAGTGCGACGCCTTCAAGTGCTATTTACTGCAGCGCTATAAGAATAGGTATTTTCATGCTACCATTTTGGTTCCAAGTTCTGCATGTTGTGAGTTCCATGAAAACGCATCGACAATTAAAATCACTTCGAATTTAGTTTTCAGAAGAAAGTAGCAGTTTTTTATGCGGAATATTGAGTTACAAACTATTTTTTTTGTTATTGACATAAGTTTAAAAGAAAATTCAATTCGTGTATATGAATGTTCATAGGATAACAATGCCAAATTAGTACCCCAAATAAATATGATTCACTTTGAACGTACAATTCAAGAACTATTTACTTGTCCATATAACAGAGAACGAAAAGATTTTCCAAGATTCAGGAATAATTTACTCTTCCTAATTTCTTTTTCTTTCTAAAGTATTCCATAAACACTTCACAGTGTTCACAATGTAAATGATGTTCATTAACACGTTGACTGAGACTTACATACGGTGTTTTCGTATAGGTCTGCCATTGTCAACTGCTGTAAACGTCTTGGATGGAATCTCGATAGCGGCATGAGAATACTCATTCTTATAGTGCTTTACTATTAACTCATAGCGTTTTCTATTTGCTGCTGGGATTGTGCGCTGGTGAACCCTGAATGCAATAAAGGTTGTTCCATTTGACAGAGAGGTTGCCTCAATGCGGTAATACGGTTGTTCCATTGTCTATCAAGACGCACTCTCGACCGGACTTGCTCTGAAAATTTTCTTCGTGCAGGGACTGCACAAGGCGTCATTGAGGTTAGATGAGCCTGTAGATATCGCATCCGCGATGGATGCTTTGAGTTTATAGCAAATATTGTTTGCATCCGAAAGTCAGACCAAGAACTGGGGTTGTACGTCGAATTAGTCCTTTCTGAAAGATTAAGAATTATTAAGATTAAGAAAGATGAAAATTATTACATAATGGATTTCGTTTAGTTAATGCGTTCATATGACGATGAACAGGTAATATTTGAATTTTATGTACATGAATACAAAAGTTACTTTATATTTTATTGTCATTTTTCAACTATTGTAGTTTCATCAATATTCACAGCTAAGAATAGCACGCTCGAATCGTATAGCATGCGTGCAGCGAAGGTGTTCGATTTACTTGCTCTCTCCCGGCTCGCGCGGGGCAATGACGTATTTTTACGGTTCTAATGTACTGAGAATCGCAAAAGGAAAACTATTAGTAAACAGCATCTATTTCTTCCGTGAACCCTACGCGTGGAGAAGATATGTGATAACTTTCGGTCAGGTAAAAATGGCGACGAACCGAGAATCGAATCCGGGACTCCTGCTTTGATCGCAGGGGTGTTAACCACAACACCAACTGTTCGCCTTCCACAACTGTACGCCGTTTCCACCCAGAACGTAACCCCGGATGACCTGAGTCCCGGGTTCGAGTCCCGGCTTTTAAAAGAAAAATCTTTAAAAAACAGCAAAGAAATAAAAAAGTTGTTTCTCTCGACATATTTAAGTTGTACGTCAAGTAATATGGAGTTCGAATATAAGGCTGAGACATCGACCGGGATAGAGAAACCTAAGATGAAGTCACGTGAATCAGCTTCTGATAAAGTAATGAAAATAGATAAGAAAGGAGTGGATATGGGTAAGCTAAAGAAACAGGTTGAGATGTTAGAAGAAATTTCTGGAGGAGACTCATTTCACCGGATAAAAGGGAGAGTTCAGGGACTCTTAGGCTCCGACTCCACACAGCGTTGCCGACAGATGGTATTTCGGATCAGCAACACAACCTTCACCTGTCCCCTCACAAACGTTGCTACCGAGTAGAGTTATCAGATAGCAGTCACGAGCAATGCTACTGTCACTCTATGGAGTGAGCTTCATTCAACCCGCGATTTAGTCCCCGAACGAAATAGACAACGTTGACAAATAGACAATTTCTCACAATTGAACATTTATGTCGGAGAGAAACGGTGTTCATCAAAATAACATTGTAATTAATTTTCATAAAATTATATATTATTTCATAAAGACGACGTGAATGTTCTAGCCTATTGACAAAAAAATGTTTTCCTCCGAGGAGAAAGTTTCAATGAAACTACTGTAGAAGAACGTGAATTTAAAGTTTTACATGAAACATTTCTTCTTTTAAAATATATTTTCAGCGAAGTCTCGCAGAGGTATAGTTACCATAATGATTCAAAATTACAATTAACCCAGCCAAGATTGGAAAATTGGATTCTGGAGGACGAACCAGATATCTTCAAATATTTAATTGGATGTGGAAAAATATTTTTAGAGATGATTAGTGTAAGGTACGTGTAAGGATAGCGGAAGATACGCCACCTTTAAGATACTAAACGTTGTGCAGTATCTTCATCGATTTGTATATTTGGCGACGGTATGTCGTGAGAAGGAGATCTGTGACCACTGTGAAGGAAAGGGTCACAGGTATGGCGAATGCCCAAAGAAAGCGGAAAAAGAAATATGTGTAAATTGTGAATGACGAGGAGTGTAAAAGTACTTTACGTCGCCAATGTCCTGAGTTTAAAAAACTTGAAGTTTAGTAATACAGGTAACTAACTATAGTAGTTAACGTGCAACAGAACACAGAGGAGTAAAACAGCGTCAAGAAAAATGGAACTTTTACTCAGGAGCAACTTGCATGTATTCAATATTATGTGTGGGGAGAATTGCTAGTGCACGTACCAATGCGAACGCGAAAAATAACATCTAAAGGGTCATAGTCAGCAATTTACATTGAAGATGAAAAGATGAACACATCAGTGATTGATTCGTTGTATGGGGAAAATGGTCAGACAATATTGTGTGAAAGGGATTGCCAGTAAGGGGAAAATAATAAGAACACGTGCGAAGAAACGACGACTTGGAATGGATGAGGCAGCAGAGCTACCCTCAAAGTCATATAACTTTACCGAAATTAATGCAATATGACTACCAAACCCAAATCGCCAACTTCTATGAATTTAAGTAATATCCGAATAAATATTATAATAGTCACAGTAGCGACTATTTGCTGTAAAAATACAGGTTAATAACAAACAAATACATAAGGTAATATTCGTTCCACACGCTCGATGTAGAAGAAACTTAATAGCGCCATGGGTGAAAGAGAATTGAATTGGAGACCGATGTTATTGATACATTTAAGTTTAAAGAAATTCGATTGTTCTGCCAATATAATGTGAGGTACACTTATCATGACTTATGTGGACGATGGCGAAGTAAAAACTTGTTTACGCTGTGTACAAGTCGTGTGCCAACCTGAAGCCTGTTAGTCTGACAATGAAGACATAAATTAATGAATATTGTCAAAAGAGCAGTTACAAACTAACTATGGCTATGATGAGGACAATGAACTAATTACCGTTACAACATTTCAATAAACTAATAAACACAGTGCGTTTCCGTTCTTTTTTTAGGTAATTTTCTCTGAGTAAAGTAACATGAAATTGAGTTTAAATGCATATAAGGAAGACGAAAGGAGCTTAAAATGCAGCAGTGTTAAAAGAGATGAAAGTGCACTAGTCTCGCGCAATGTAACTTTGTTTACCTCTGCAGGAATGCAAATCGACAATAGGATTGTTGTTTGTACTAAATAAATAAATAAATAATGGTTAAAAAGAAAAGTAAGGAAATGTTTTTGAAAGAAGTCAATGAAAAATCATGTTGGGGAATACTAGGTCAAATAGCAACAGAAAATTACGTCTTAAAGAGATATGCATATATTAGAACAAAATTCTGGAAATGCAACATGGAGAGATTTGGGAGGGCTGAGAAATTGATTGATGCTTTGTTACCGGATCTAGCTTTTCCCCAATTAGAGAAGAGTGAAAGAGTTGAGAAAGATGATGAAGTACTAATGAAACAATATGAATGGAATGACATAATACAAGGGTTACAACACCGTAAAGCACCGAGTTATGATATATGTCATGAACTAGTAAAAGCGATACATCCCAATGGAGTATATGGATTGTGAAATTTTCATGCGAACTTATAAGAAGATGGAACTACCAAATTATCAGTATGAGACCTAAAATTGGTCTTATATTTAGTGTATTTAAAAAAATGGGAGCAGTTATATTAATAAGAGAGGCCAAGAGAGGGTATCCACAAAGATTATCGGATCGTAATTCGTTGGATCGTAGAGATGAATAATTTATTAGAAAATCTACAAGAGAATAATTTAAAATTGATGCATATGCGGATAATTTGGCACTGATTTATAGAAAAACAGCAACAAGACTTGGAAAGACAAACATAAGGTAATATCGCAAATAGCTATGTACTGTTAAAAATAATAAATATTAAAAATTTCGGAGACAAAATAAAATTAACATGCATGGGCCATTCAAAAAAGAATAGAAGAGGTACTTTTATTGAACTTGGAGAACAGAAGTTGCAAAAATTAAAAGTACTTAGGTATTATATTGGATGAGAAATTTTTGTTTTGGTGTCTTATATTATACGCTACTGAGAAAGCAAATATATATACGCGTTAGTTTTAGAAAATTTAATATTGGGAATGACGGAGAGGATCAGTTGTATAAAGTAAACTACGGTAGTAAAGTATGAGGTTTCAAATTTATTCATCAAAAGTATGAAGCAGAAATGAAACAAGTACAGAGATTATATTTAAGAAAATTTACGGGATGCTACAGTATTTTCTCAACAGATGTGTTGGAAGTTATGAATGGAACAATTCTTGTGGATTTGTATGCGTAGAGAATCAGATGTCGTGAAATAATGAAGAAGAATTAGATATTTTAAAATAAACGGGAAGATATAACAGGAAATGTCAAAGAAAAAAAACATGAAAATTGGTGAAGAGTATTTTGAATGAATGGTAAACACAGAGGTGGAGATTGGGGGGGGGGGTGCAATCGTCCTCTCCACCACACTTTTTTTAAGGAAAGATAAAAATTGCATTTCAACAATGTAAAACTGAGAATTATAAAAAATACACCATCCTTGATGTGGTATTGTCTTTCCTTTGATTTATTTCATTACTTAAATCATACTTAGTAGAAATATGCAGAAAATGTCATGTTAATGGAATTAACATAATCAATTTTTACATCATATTTCCCCACCACACACACACACTTTTGATTCCCAATCGCCGCCACTGGGTAAACACACTGGGAAATGAGTTCAAAAAGGAATAAATACTTAGATAAGTACGGGATGTGGGTTTTGCGAGAAATAATGGGCAATGTTTCAAGTTAACGCCATATGTGACAGAATGGGAATGCAAATTTTGGGACGGACCTAAAAGAAATAGACTTAGTAAACTTGGGTAAGAAGACAAATCGACCAAACATATCTTATGGGACTGCCCAAATTATGGTGCGGAACAAGCAGCATACATGAAGTATCCGACAGGCAGAGAGTAGCTCCGTATAAAAAATGGAGAATGTTAATGACTAAGAAGAGTGATTATGAATCTTTTATGGGTTATGTGAATACTATTGATGAGAGATGTTTTAAACAATGAAAATATGGGATGCGACAATAATATGATATGAGACATATGAATGACAGGCCAGTGGCAGCGATGAGACAAGAAGACAACAGTATAATATAATAGATATTTGAAGAGGGACAATTATACATGATCTTTGCAATATATGATAGGCAAGGTGGTCGCTATGTGGCCAAAGGAAATGAAAAATATATCCCGATGTTTTAAGTTTATTTCTTCTCATTATTTATTTTATTTATTATTAGGGTTTAAATTGGAGAAGTACTGGAGGGGCTTAGGTTTGAAGAAATATTCAATTTGACATCTTGTACGAAAAGGAGAATGAATAGCTTTCGACGGTAAAAGGATTCAAAAATGTAATTTTTGGAGAGAAAAATTTAACATTTAAACAGCTGCTGAGTTGGCAAATATGTTCGGATAGAACTAAATATGGTAGAAATGTATACAACTTTATATAGAATGTGACGTATGTGGAATTTTTATGTAAATGATGAGTGTAAGAGGAATAATGAAGGACTAGGACTACGAAACTCCCAATAAGTTTATAAAATATATTCCGCTTGTCTCTTGGGCAGGGACCAGAATGTTTGAAAAAATTGATAGAGGAATGAAATCTGAAAAACGAACCACTAACCAAAAGAAAGAGAAGAAATAACATGCAAAGAACAACCAGGGTAATGACCCAGTGACGAGGAATAGATTAAAGAAGGAAAGAAAGAAAAAAATGAAACGAAATCGGAGCACCTCAAGTGGAATGAAAGAGTAAATTAGAAAATGAGTCTAAAATCAATCTAGCAAGAAATCAGAATATTAGGAAGGATTGAAAAGATGCCATTCTAACATGGAGACGCATGTTGGTTAAACGTACCGGAGCTGTGCTACAAGAATTGAACCAGTATTAAACTACGGGGGAGAAACGTACGGGCATTAGTCACTGTATGTCGACACCAGAAGGTTTGAACAATCTCTTTAGTTCTGTCAACGTCATCACGAAATATAAAAGGACGATTTTCACAGCTAGAATTATTTCTGAACTTTCGGTGTGTAACCAACGCTTTCATGGTTCACTCGTATATCGCAAGCAGTGAGCGTGGTGGCATGACAAGTAAATAAATTTACAAATAAATAAACTTTATTGTCAAAAAAGCAGTTGCAAACTGCGTATGACCACGTGCAGCCAATAAACTAAGTTACTCTCCCAAAAACAAGCAAGGGACCATCCCATCAATTCCGATCAAGGGCCCAACGTCAGTGCCGGATTTAATATTTATAAAAGAAATTATTTACGTACTTTTATCCATTTATTATTACTATCTAGAGTACTATAACAGGGGTGGTAAAGTGTAAGAGATTACTAAACAATATTTATTAAAAAATCGAAACTCTCATTAACATATTTTATTAAATCAGTAAATTCTTTCACATTGGAGAAACAATAGCACATTCAAAAGCTTTTAACCGCTAATTTAAAGAGATTCTATTTATTTATATCTTTCATATTTTGGCAAAAATTTATTGACACGCCAGGACGATGAATATTAGTCTTATTACGAGTGTTTATTATTACGAGACTGTTTCGTATAAAGAAAGGGTGGCACTTCAGTAATTCGGTCTTAACAAACACGACCGTTTCATAAATGCAGGGAAGTGTTAAGATATCTAATTCCTTGAATAAAGGTTTACAAGAGTTTCGGGTGTGAGATTTACAAATTATCCGAACTATCCTCTTCTGAATTCTGAAAGTTTGAATACTCTGACCGGAATTACCCCAGAAGGTAATGCCGTAACGATAAATGGGAGTAAACGTGTGCAAAATATACGCAACGGGAAATACGTGGACTAACTACGTTAAATACCGCTTGAACTAATTTATTACGCATTCCATCAAAACCTGGGGGTTGTTTTGCAATCCATTGATTATTTCCGTCAACTCTATGATAGTCATTTTTTCATGTTCACATTCTCCTTGTATTTCTCTCGTCCATTCTTCTTATAGCTCCTCCTATTCTTTTGAATAAATTTCTTCCAATAATCGGGTATTCATTCCCCGCCATGATTCTTCTTCCATTTCTTCTACAAAGCTGTGCCATATCTCCTTTTCTTTTGTCTTTCCTGCTGCAATCTAATACGGTAAATTCCAGCATGTTCTAGCATTTATTTCTTCTAAAAAAATCCCCAACTTTTCAACTTTACTACCTTCACTGCTATTTTGAATTATCTTCTTTTATTCCTATACCTCTGTTCTTCTGTCATGTTTTATTTGACCTCTCTTTTTTATATTTATTATTTTCCGTCTTAAATATCCTTTTCTCGCTTTAGCCTACTTAAATCTTCGGACCACCTACCTTGTCCTAAACGCCCTTGTCTCTTTAGTATATGTTTTTCTTGCAACCTTAATAACCCTAATTGTAACATATCTATTTTTTCCTCAATTTCCTCTTCTTCCACTATCTGTCAAAGCATTTCTTTTTGTCCTTCCTCATTGTTTTATTGCATCCCATCTGACTATCCTCATGCCTACCTTTGGCAGTTGCATGCCTCCACATGAATGATACTCAAAAAATATTCCTTCGTGGTGACTTTGTAATTCCTGTGACATACGCCAATTTTGAATTTTTCTGCGTTTTAGTCTCGTTGATATTAATGATATTCCACCTGCGTTCATTAAAGTAAATTCCCAAAACGAATTATGTATTTCTAATTTATTTATAAACATGAATTCTTCCATATAATTACCTGTTTCATTTGTCATTCTATCCCCCCATGTTTTCGAACGTGCATTACTGTCATGGCATATTATTATATATTCTTCACGGTGAGTTTACAATACTTTCACTATTTTCTCCAAATCTCTACATATATCTTCTTTGAATTAAGTGTCTTTGTTTCTGAAAGGTAATGTTGGCATACTTCATTTTCAATATGGGAAATTTCAGCTTGATGATGCTTATCTTTCAAGTAGGAAGTTAGCCATTGACGTACCAATTCACGAATGCCATATAAGTGCAGTTTTCAGAGGAATTTGGTGTATCGATTACATTGAATGATCTCGATAAATGAAGAAGAATACCTTGGTGATAATCCCCACGGTCAAGAGAGTTGGTTACATCATTTAGAAAATAAAATATGGCGCTGTTAGTTGATAGTTGAAAGGGATTTCCTTAAATTGTACTGATTGTCTGAAAGTATCTGATTATGCGATAAGTCTAAAAGTCTCTAATAGAAGAGTTTTTCTAGGATTTTTGAGAGAGTAGACAATACTGATATGGGTCGATATTTTCGAACATCACGTTTATTTCCGTTCTAATGTTATGTTTCACTTAAACATTTATAAATGTTATGAAACACACCTTCTTACGAAGAGCTATTGAAGATATGAGTGAATGAATTTAATATAATTCGAGAAGAAGATTTTATTATAAATTCAAGTATATCATGTTCCCCTGCTGAAAATTTATTTTTTATGAACTGATGACACTCATAATTTCACTAGCGTTAGTCGCGGAAGTGAAGATAGAATGCGGTACGTGTGTTGATATATTTGGTAGACATTGGTTTTGAGATTATTGATTTCGATATTTTACCTATTTTTGAGAAATAGGAATTAAACAAATGTGCGATGTCCTTTGGATTTGATACGATTTTGTCACATTCAGTTTGAGCATAGGCGACGTTTGCGTAAATGTTCACAATCATGTATTTTTAATCATAGTTCCCGCTCACTTGAAACCGTCATTCATTGAAGAAGAAAGTTATAGGCCAGTAAATGTCGGACGCAGTCAGAGAACTGAGCGTAAAATAATTTGGTCATGTGACACTAGTGTAAGTCAGAAGTTGTATACCATCCGAATGCCAGTAATATGTCACCCAACACTGCGACAGTCTGTGACGCCAGCCTTCGAAATAATTACTGAGTATTCATTTATCCTCATCATGTTATAATTGTTTCGGTTTGAATATGTAATATTAATAAAGCGTATTATATTAAGCATTCTTCAAAAACATTTTTGTAAAATTCTGTACTGAAGATTTCAACTCTGGATCAAAAAAGAAAATAAACTCTCGACATTTCAGGCCGGTTTCAGAAGTAACAACAACACTATATATAATCTATTTATTTTAAACACTTTAGCCGAGAGAGAAATTCGAAAGAAACGCGTTAAGCTGTACAGCGTATTCGTAGATTTTTAGAAAGTTTTCGACACTGTGAACAGAGACATCCTCTGGTGTGTATTAGCGGACAAGGGAGTGTGTTCTCTCCGTTGTTATTAATATTATTTATTAACGGCATAATAGAAAACTTATATGAGGCATCAATAGATGTCCCAACAACAGATGATCCTCATGAACAGAAACAAATATGGGGGTTACTATTTGCGGGCGATCTTGTGCTATTCTACACAACACCGTCGGGATTTCAGATTGGTCTATACACGTTGGAGCTGTTCTGTGATAAAATGTCTCTACATATAAACGTACGTAGAACCAAAGTTATGGCATTCAAAAACAGATGGATGTTAAAAAAAGTGAAATTTGGAATTACAAAAGTCAAACTCTCGAGAACGTTAAAGACCAACAATTAAAACAAAAAGGCATGTATGTTCTAAATGAAATCCAAAAAAGTACTGGTACCAACCCTGACATCGATCTAAGGAATTTAGAAACAATGTTCACGTCACTATTCGTACTTGTAGTGGCGTATGGAGACGGGATGTTGGGGATTGCGCATCAATTAATTCGCTTCAAAATAAATTTTTGAAAAATAATCTGGACGTACCTCCGAGTACAGCTAACTGTGGTACTCTTTTGTAATTCGGAGTTCTACCATTAGAAGTAAAAATTAAGATGATGGCTATTAAATATTGGGTTTCAATAAGAAATGGAGAAAGGAACAGCAATATATCCGAATGTTACAAGTTAACGTGTAACGATGGGTGGGGTCAAAAAAATTAGAACTATAATCGAAACTGGCGGTCTAAGACATTTGTGGCAGACAGCTCCAGCGAGATCTGACTATGAATTAATTATTCAGAGACTTGAAGACATAGAGAAACAAAACAACGGATGAGAGACAGGAAAAGAGGTCACTAATCGTGCAGAATATTGTGGCAGGAGACTGGGAGCGAAAGCCGTATATAGATAAATTAAACAAGATAGCAAGAGCGGGTTATGCTCTGTTTCGACTTGGGGGATGGAAATTAAGGAAATTGAGGGGGATCGAGATTTGCAATTCCATTTATGCACAAAACAAGAAGACTGAGTCCACATTCTGCTAAATTGCGTTAACACTGAAATAGGTAGAAAAAAGTAGCTTCTTAAGGGCGATACGATTGTAAACCAAGAAATTACACTTTAGTTTTTGAAATAATGCGAGATAACAGAATCTACGTTACCTTACATCGTCGCAAGTTTATGAGTATGGTTAGAAAAAAGAGGAAGGCGGAATTGATGAAGGAGAATGACCAGTATAAACATACTTAATTTAAATCTGTTTATATTATTATTAGTATTATTATTATTATTATAGGTGGTGGTAGTAGTAGTAATAATATTAGTATTCTATTTTAGTCTGTTTTCATTTATTTAAAAAAATGTACATATGCTGGTATGGGTACATATGTGTACATGTACGTATATTAGGTAAATATGTAAACAAGATTTATTTGGGTATGTTGTTATGTGTGCATCAGTTTTTTGCCTTACAGATACGTATGTATTCTCTCTATGAATTTATTTGATTCTGTCGCCGAATTGTTTGGGTCTATTACAGGTTTCCATTTACCATCCTCATTTTTCTTCTTATGCTTAGCATGCTTGCCCTAACTGTTGGTTTCCCATGGTTCCCAGCGGTGCTCAGTCACTTAAGTATGTATAACAGTATCTGAGATTTAAAATTGAAATAAAATAAAATAGCCATGACCGTATAAAATTTCTTATTATTACTTATTATCACTAATTAATTTTCTTTTTTCGCTACTGATATCAGTTACCCGCCAAATAATCGAAATCGTATAATATTTCTATTTTTAGTTACTGTTTCAGTTCATTCAGAGTGAATACAGGGGTATAGTATGCACAGCCGACGGAACACATTTGGGTTTCTGGAAGGCGCACGGGCCCTAAGCCCCGCCATATATATTGTATTTTTTATGTTAAAATAAAACCCTTTTGAATTGAATTGGTATTGATTTGAATAAAGTATGTGTAATATTAATAAAGCATATGGGCATAATATTTTTATACTGAGTCATTTACGTACGAGTCAAAGTCTCACGTCCAAATCTGATTTTCTTTATTTCCCAATTCCATCGTGCGAATTCGTTTCATTATGAGACGTGCTTCTCGCTCTTTCAGGAGACCAGCCACTGCCCAAGGGTGCCATGAACTGCAACTATTCCGTACGCTCTGGCAGGCTGACATCCTGCACGCTGTAATACTATTACCAGACAGCAATATGTTGAAGCTCTACGACCCGTTCGCGGATCACGTCATGACAGCACGGCCACTCGCTACGACAAAATACCTTGACCAGCGCTTTGCGGAAATAGCACAAAACATGCGCGGCTATCCCATCCGTGTGGTTGAGGTTTACTGGCCTCCAACGTCTGTACGAAGTTGGGGATGGCGTGGAAGCTTGTGTTTTGATGGCCGCAACTTGTGCACTCAAGATGTCGTGATGCGCCACTTCAATGTGTCAGTGCGACGCATCAAGCCTCTTACACAAGGGTTAGGCAAGGTAGGAGGTTTCTCTCGTCGGCACATTAATAATATAATCGCTATATATATATATATATATATATATATATATATATATATATATATATATATATATATATAT
>NNCF01127868.1:516193-547412 GCA_002313205.1 Laupala kohalensis
TGTGTGTGTGTGTGTGTGACTGACGAAGGCGTAAATCTAAACCGTTACTTCAAATATGTGAGTTTCTTTTATGTTTCATTGTCTATTTTTTCATTAACTTAAAATCTTTTTAATTTGTAGAAGACAGTAATGTCGCTTTTTTTTCAAGACTTCCTTAAAAATTATTAATGAAAGGGAACTGTACCAGAAATTTATCGAGTGACTTGGCCCATATGAATTATCAATCTTCATATGAAATTGTAGTAAAACACTATACAATTTTAGGGAGAATATTTTCTCCGATCATTTTTATAAATTGACTAGCTCCTCTGACCATTTCTTTGGTATTCCAGTTGTTGAAGAATGGTTCGTTTGACGGGTTGAGTGGAGAATTGCTGCATGAGCGAGCGGATATCGTTTTCTTTCCTCAAGGACTTTTAGCGAAGAAAGTTCTGCTCTACGATTACTCCAACCTGATCGTGTTCGATGGTTTGGTAGGCGTAATGTTGCAGAGTGCGCCAATGTCGGAAATACAGAAGTTGGCTTTCACCTTCCATCCTCATGTGTGGTTGGCTCTCCTCGTTGCCACCATCTTGTTTACAACCACCTGGAATGCAAGTTGGTGAAATTTCATTTTCTTGTTCAGTTATTCACGGGGAATTAGAAAATGAGGTCTATTTTTCAGCCTAATTTATTGAATAAGACTTGTAATTATGTAAGTCAAAGCTTGTTTTTTTCCTTGACGCTCACAATACAGTCGGGTCAGGACAACATTAACATAAAATTTGGCAAATTATCATGTTTTATCCATAATTTTAATATTTTTGATGTTTGATAATATTATGCTTTTGAAATTTAAAAAGATAAACTTATTTAATTTTCAGGGATAAATGTGATTCTATTCAAAGATTCTTTATTTATGAAATTAAATCATTTTCACATTTTATACTGAATACCAAAGTTTACATTTGTTGTTATTATTATTATTATTTCTTATAGGTAAACGAGGAGACTTTCCCATTTTTCAAGTGTTATGGAGAAACGGGTATAAATATAGATGTGAAATATTTTTATTATAATTTGAGTTTACAAAGTAACTTGTGATTGTGTCAATATATACCGCAGCACACACTTTCCTTCCCTTCCTGCACCTATAAGTAAAAACAATTGTTACTTTCATTCAAGAATTTATTGTTCATGTTTTACTAATTGATGAAATTATGACTAAGGATATTTCAATTGAGTTTGACAGTCACTGCAGCCTCTGCAGAGCTATTGTTGTCTACGTAGAATAGAAGGACTCATTAGAACCCCCCTCCATTTCGACGAGTTTTATTACGTCGTTGTAAATCACTGTTGGCATAACAAATCAGACTCATCAGCCATTGATCCTGCAAAATGAAACTGTGCAAAGTTGACAGCTAGGATTCCTATACTGATATGTTCCGATTTAACACACACCATGTGACAATCAAACACGGCGGTGACTCGCGCACAGCCTGCTGCGCAATCGATAATTGGTGATGGGCAGCTGATTACGGGAAACTAAACAAAAATACCTGGTACATCTGTTAGCGGACACAGTTGAACAATTTAAGCATCCACTGATCCAGTAATTTTTTATTCTGGATTCTTATTTCTGCCTCATTTATTTCCCCATCTTCATTCCGTTTTATCAGATTTATGAAATTAATTGTGTTCCTAAATTAATTTTCACTGGCACATATTTTCTCGTTCCTTCACAGAAGTTTACATGATTTTACATTTATCACAGAAATAGATTTCTCCATTGTTTGAAGAAACAATATTGCTCAAATCCACATAAACATAAATGATGGTTTCATTTTTAGAAAAAAAGCTAAATGTTATAATACAAGAAACTTTAGTTCATCAAACAAAATGCTTAAAAATGTCAAAAAGCAAAATGATATTGTTTTAGTGTGGAATAAAGGTTATCTCAATACTGGGGGTTTTCTCGACTATCTATATATATATGGAGACCCTTTAAGGTTATACAGTATATAATTAATTATTGCAAATTTGAATTAATTGTTGGAAACTGTATGTCTGAAAGTCATGAATAGGTTTCATAAGGGTAATGATTTGTCTTCAATATTCTAATAGTTGTTTACTTCCATGAAATAATAGGAAAATTATGGAGCCTAAATACTTGTAATGCGTTCTGTGAATTAATTTGCACCTTCACAAAAATGTTTCCTTGGTTATAATATATACTAAAGGGTTTATTATTACGCTGCAAAGTGATTTCATGCAAAGATTTTTGCAGTAAGTGATCGCCGAGATTATACGACGCTGATAACGTTCGCTGTGCTGCTGCAACAGGGAAGCTGGAATCCACCACGAACATTAAGAGAGCGCATCTGTTTCGGTTTGTGGCTTCTATTCGCGTTGGTGGCAAGCAATGCCTTCGTAGCGGCCTACGCTGGTCGCCTTGTGGTCCCAGGAACTCTACCTCAGGTATTCTACTTTTCTCATACTTCAGTATCATGTTTGAAAAAGGCTGTAAATACAATTCTTAACCTTCCTAAGGATACGTTTTACGTATTTTCCGGAACAGGAACGCCTTCCTTGCCTTGGAAGATAATTGAGTTTTTATAGAATTCCAAAATTGATGAATAAACTATAAGACTCATCAAAATATTCGACCGAATAAATCGAATACTGTTTGATTTACTGTCCAGTTTAAAAAACAAAAGTGTTTCAATCATTCTCGTGCAAATCCGATCTTCCCAACAACCTGATGTGATAGATATTCAGTGAAAAATTGTAGGTGAGAAGGTTGTAATAATTTGGAGTACCCACGGTGTTTTCCCGTTCTTTACAAAGCACAATACCATTGCACTAATTCCTCTTTTTAGGGTGAACCTCACCTCACATACCAGAGCTATCAATATTTTCTCTCTTTTATCATATACACACCCCAGAATCATGAATTCATGACAAAAGATTAGCTATTCCGGTGACGATTTCTGATCACTATGTCATTCAGTAGGAATCTTTCGTTTCATTTGCATGCAAGATTGATCCTCCTTTTTCAAGCAAGAGGTAGAAACATTAGCTATATTATGATGGTTGTCCCTCGTGATTAAAAATTGCAATAGTGTGTTAGCTAATTTGGGCCGTCTTGTTTTATTGTCACTTTATATCTTTGTTTACTTATTAACAATATTGACTGTTATCACTTTTTCGGATATTTTAAATATTTCTTTCTTTCCTATTCTAATTAATATTTTTAATTGTTTCATTTTGTTCTAAAAGTACTATGTTATTTAAAATTTCCCTTGAATCTCTCGCACAAAGATTCTGAGAGTCGATTTAATAAGATAATATTTATATAATGCCCACTATACCGAAGTAAAGAGTAGATGCTTACAGCTCCAAAATTCGTATACCAATTTGAATACACACAACTACAGAACTATCATTTGTCCTGAATTCTTAGAGTGAGAATCACTGTGTTATTGTCATGTGTCTAGAAACAGTCACATAAAACTCGGTGGTAGCTCTCCCATTAAGTAATGTAGGCGTTGCATTTTCTGTGGGTCTTCTTGTTATTCTTTGTATTTTTCTCAATTTCATGCACTAAATAAACTAGGAGTTACATTGTAGTACCCGCATTTTAAAATTACTCAGGGTGATGTTTGAGAGGGAGACAGAATGATAAAAATAGAAAATTTTTGAACTTACCTTCAGGGTGACCTTCCTTTCGGAATCACGCTATTTTTTATATAAGTAAAACATATAAATACGTCTGCATATAAATAGAACAGAGTGTATGTGTCTGTGTGTCCACCACATAGCGCGAAAACAGTTAAGCCACAGCTTTCAAAATTGGTGGTCTCCTAGTCCCTAGCCCCCGTGGTCCTTTGATCTATTTTTTCGAAATCTGAGATAGTTTTTCGAAATATATTTTTCTTCTTTTTATTTTTAAACTTTTTTGTCATGAAACTGAAATAGAGCTTTAAAATATGGTACAAGCTTTCTTTAGGGTGGGTCCAAGAGCAGAACGGGGTGATTTTCTTTTGGAAGTTCGAATTCGATTTTTCTCACGTTCATCGCTGGTGATTGAGAAAAGATAGGTGTACAAAAATCCATACATTCGCGCTTGTAAAGCAGCGGATACACAACTATTGTTTTTAGCTTCATAACTGGTTAAATTACGATCAAAATAATCAACAAAAATTACATTAATGCTATTCTTTCTTCGCGTCTAGATCGACACCATTGAAGAGTTTGTGACTTCGAGACACACACTTTTGATGTTCAGCACGGTGACTGCAGAGGACTTCCCCGAAGCGCTTCACAGCAGAGTGCGACATTTGCGAAACGACTCTCAGCGTCTGGAAGAGATGGTGGCGGCACCGCATCAAGCGGTTTTAATGTCACGCGCCATCGCAACACGCGCCATCCGTCGCGCAGACATGCTCTCTCCTGAAAGTGGAGATCCACTGCTACACGTCATACGGGAATCCTTTCTCTCTTACCAAGGTGCTTTCGAAGTAAGTACCAAGGTCACATCATTCGCCGCACGACCTAATAATTCATGACTTACCAATGTAAAGCGTTTATGGATGGGCGACGTCAAGTTTCCCAAAGTGTTCTACCAAAGAGCTGTTTCAATAACTAGAAAACCAAGAATTATTACAAGGATTGAGCATAGTTTATCATTAGAATTTAAAATTACCCGCAGCGAAATGTATCCACGTATATATCAATTTCTCAGACATGACGACTGCCACTTGGAAACTTTGCATTGTTAATTATGTATATGTTACCTACAAATCCCGAATTCGGCTATTGGACGGAAAGAACGTCGAAAACTAGTTTTGACAGATGCGATTTTGAGCATTTTGAAAGACAGAAGAAGTACTGAGCATTATCACAAATAATGAAGTTTCGTGTACTTAACGCTGACAAAATTTCTAGAGTTCAAAAGTTATTTTCATGCATGAGACATTAACAAAAGTGACTGATTTCCACAGTTCAGTGTTTCTAATCTTTGAATTGACGGAAAATCTTCATTTCTATCATACATTTTTACGATTTCAACATTAACCAATTTATGAACAGAAGCTGAATATAACACTATATTAGAAGTCTGTAAATTAATTCCTTCCACCATAATTATATACATGTATAACCATAGCTGGGCAGAAAAACGTTAATCTGTTAATCATTAATTAACAAAGTTAACATTTTGTTTAACTTTTTAATTTTTAAGTCAATTTCTAAAATCATTAACCTGACTTTCAATACATTTTTCATTTATTATTTTTATTGCACATAGCATTTTTCGGCGAAGCAGTCTATTTTAGTTACATAAATTTTACTCCAAAGATTTCATTGTGTTATTGGGTTAACATACAGTTTGTAACTACAAAGTTTGAAAATTATTTGGTGAAAAAAATAAGAGTTATGATTTCTTCCCCAAAGATTAGCAAGTTGCTTTTCGCAATCACCACTTATTCGACACGCCGAATTTTCGAAACTTTGAAAGTCTGCAAAACAAAAACGACTTGCGATAAAAATCTAAAATTTGATGTTGTTTCCCATACTTGTATGGGAAATATATCAGCCAAATTTCATAAAAATCTGAGATGGTTGTCAATATGACCTGGATGAATTGACATGGAATGACCCTTACGCGAGAATGTATGTTCGCTATATTGCTATATCTTATTTGTAAGCTAATTTTAAATAGTAAATACTTCAGTTAACCTGCATCACCAAAGAATTACTTTCTCCTACATACTTTTCTACCTGCTCTCGACATCTCGGGCGTCGTCACCTCCACTGCCTTCTCCTTCTCCATCGCCGTCTACTAACTCGCCTTCACCATTGTCTTTGTTGGCTTCTGCATCTCGGACTCACAACCTTGCTGTGTTGTCGTTGGCACTCAACCCTCTTCACTGCTGTGGCTGTTTCTGTTTCCACCCTCTTTTTCGAAGCCCTCACCGCTCTTGCCGTCACTGTTGCCTCCGCCGCATGACGTCATTGCGATGGATGCCTCCTCCACGCTCGTCACCGTCCCCGCTTCCCGCGACACCATCGCCACCGTCTTCTTGTATGTTCCTTCGTTGACATTACACAGCCGTCGGAACCCACTACACAACACTGTCAGTGGATCTCACACTTGACACCTATATAATCATTTAAAGCTAAGTTATTCTAACGAAGAGGGGCTACGTTTTGTATCTCCTTCTCAGCCTCGCCCCATTCCTTCGCGCACAAAGTTAAAATCGTTTATTCAGCTATTTGACCCAGCAAACCAAGTACAATGTTTGTGCCACCCAGCAATTTATTCCTCTGTTCGAATTTGCTTCCCTGTAGATCGTCCACGTCGACGTATCCCACTGAGTTGTATCGACGCGTTTGAGAATCTGGTCTTTGAGGTCGTTATGGAAACTTAGTCCATTATGTTGAAATACTTTATTTACTCAGAACACAAGAAACGGCCCCGCAAAGATTCTTGAAGTTTTACAATTAATCTAAAACCTGTCCGAATCGGTTGTTGACGCTTTTACAGTGTCGAGTTGGGCCCTCACCTAAATATCTCTGGGATAAACGTCGTCAAATTGTGCGAAATATTAAATCTAGAGGAAAGGAAAACTAGAGATTCGAAAATATAAATATTTTATTGCTTTTAAGGGGCAAACGAAACTTTTCACGTCTCTGGAGGTAAGTTTAGCCCTAGTAGACATTTAATGATATTTTACGTGTTCACTTATTGGTAGATGCTGAGAAGAAATTACTTTTTAGTCAAGTATTTAGAAATTTAGTACTTATTTTTAGGAAAAATTGTCACTGTTAAATGGAATTAAATTAACTAGTTCCTTATTTCAATTTCAAAATTTGTGATCCTTCGCAATAGCAATCATCTCATCATTAGTTTTAATTGAAAATTCAGAGATGATTTATCGTTACAGGTACGGCGCGGTTGGCCAGTTCTGGAATATGTGAATAATTGTATCGTGAGGATCGTAGAATCTGGATTATTTTCCCGCTGGCATGGTATCACCGCTGTCTCTTANTCACCGAATGGAGAGAAATGCTGGTGGGCAATCTGGTGACAGGACAGATCAACAGTGCTACATATCCACGGAAATTGACATTAAACCATTTACAGGTAGTATGGTCAGATGGGGTAATTGTAAACAAGGGGAAAATGTAAATAAGCGATCTGTGCACCATTATGCGAATCAGATGTGCAAAACTAAAAATCTGTGACACTGTGAATGAAATATTACAATTCTGCGCTTTTGATCACAACAGTTGATGGAATACAACCTTATAAAAATTGAGTAATCCAGGAGCCCAGAATATCTCAGGAGAACTCATATTTCTTATCAGGGACATCAAAGCAAATATTAAAATACAAGGAGAAAGGACGGAGACATTCAGTATAATACAAGGACTTAAACGGACTGGCTCCGTACTTTTTTATCTTTTTCTACATTGTATAGTAAAACAACTGGAGGTAGATGTGAATGGGATCATTCCTCTGAGAACTCGCCAGATAGAGGGGAATGCGGATGATCAAAATATTCGAGGCAGCTTTAGTAGATAAAATACATCAAAAACTACAAAAGACTGCCAAAACTACAAAAGACTGCCAAAACTGTGGGGCTATGCATAAACGTGGAGAAAACCAAATTGATGATACAATCAAGGAATGACCACTGGGATACGACTAGAGGAGAACCTTAAAGAACAAGGAGAGGAATTTAAATACCTTGGAGCTACCATCACAAGGACAAATAATAAAACTGTAGAAATTAAGCAAAGAATAATAAATGCAAATAAAAGATTCTATGCATTAAATGATTTGATGAAGAATAAAGCAGTTAGTAGTAAAACTAAAAACCTCTACAAAATCCTGATCATAACGGTCTTATGCTATGGATGCGAAACCTGAACAATAACTCAGGATACAGGAAACGCTTCGTGAGGAGAATTGGTAGACGTATCTTTGGACCTGTCTGTGAAGATGATGATGACGACGATTCATAAATTCGATCATCATGTTCTGAAGTTTCTAGAAAGTTAATTAAAATACGCTAAATTTTGGGTTATGTTTTCCCGCATGTGACGAAATATGTCTAGGCACAATCATCACAGCCTCTTAAATATGTGCCGAAGTCCAGGCACTATACACCACTATGAAATCAAAAGTATCTAACAAAATATTATTAAAATGCTTGCACAGTTAGCAAGTATACAGAAAGTATCGCACTATTCAATTATAATTATTTCACGAGCTTAAACAAATTATCTTTTCTACAACATATTTCATGCATTTTATAACTACTTCTGATGTCGCAAAGTGTAATTTGCTCGGTTCAGTGCCTTCAGCAACAGTTTTATTAACTCAGTTAAAAAATAATTATAAGTGTAGTACTTCTTATAACAATTTACTTCCCAATTGAATTGTATTTATTATAAAATACTTTTTTCTTATTCCTTCTTTTGCTAGAGATTTGATCCTCCGAGATATATCACTTATACAGGAAAATTATACAATTTCCTTCTTTTTGAAAGAAAATGTCCGATTAACACCGGATTCTCACCTAGTCTGTTATAAACGTCAATGATAGTATTAATATAACCCATCTCTTCTAATCCGAATTATATTGGAACATTTTTCACGCTTTATCAAAACTAGCGAACTCAACGAAACAGTGCTGAAAAAGATAAGTAGTGTATAATGTAACCTATGATAAGGCACAAGTCGAATTTTCTTTATCAAGCATTTTATTTAACAGAAAGTCAGTTATTTTATTTGTGATAAAAAGGTATTACTTAATAAATTCATTCAGTTATTCAGACAACATAGATAGTGTTAGATGATATTTTCTGAAGAAGATAAATACCATTTAAGCATTAATGTTTTTAAATATACAATGAGAATGCCTTATACTACGGTTTCTATTGGGGTGGGATGTCACAACCAAATGTTTGGAAAAATTCATCTCATCCTCTGAATTTGGAGCTCATATCAAATCTCGTTCTTACAGAGATGTGTATCAGTTATGCTACACTCTATTAACTTTCTATTAATATTTTATTGATTAACCATTCTAGAAGGAAACAAATGAACTTATTAGTCTCGATGGTACAAATTTCTTCTAGAACAAGACAAAGGAAAAGTGCTGATAACAAAGTGCTTTCAACAAGCCCCCAAAAATAGTGCAACCCACAAATCCGGACATAATTGGTAACCGGAGAAAAACGTCATTAGATTTTTATTAGAGACAAGCATCCCTCCGAGACGATGTGTGCTAGCGAACTCTCTCTAACCCCGTCACTCCATACGAGTCATGTCGCGAGTAGCTCAAAAGTGTCAATATTTGATCGCGACCAAATACGAGTGTTATACTTACTAACTGCTTTTCGACCACAGAAGCTTGTGAATATTTTACCGTGTGATGAACTAAGTGTGATTTTTATATTTGTCATTAGCTTCAGTGCATGGAACTCTGTAATAGAACAAAGTATATATGAAGAATGGTTGGTAATTTTCCAGTAATTTTTAATCTCTGACTTCCATAAACTTTGAATTGTGAACAGCAACGTGGAACCCGGAGGACTTTGTGAGTACGCTTAAAACTGTTATAATCTGTCTCATCAGGAATTGTGTGAGCATTAACTGAAAATTATCAAACCAACAACAAGAGACAAACTGACTAGCTGACTAAAGTAAATGTATTTTCTATATCGTGTACCCTCCTTACAAATATTTCAGTTTATGCTATTATCATATTGAACTTGCGCGTATTATTGTTGTAACCTAGCGTAGTAGTTCAATTTACCCTTCTTAGTATGATTGTTTTTTATTTTGTATGGGAATCCAAAAATACGAACACGCAATCACCGTCTGAACCTTAAAACATCATTTAGCACTTTAAATATAACTCACAATTTACACCCCCGACAGATGTTTTCAAAATAGACGATTAATTGTCGCATAATATATCTTAAAGTAAAGAGTTTTTTTTCTTACAGGTTGCCTTCTGGCTGCTAATGATGGGACTTGCGTCCGCCGTTGTGGCTTTCATCATAGAAGCTGCGGGCATTGAACGACGCACTCGGCTATGTTTTCGTAGTACACGAAGATGCTTCTCCAGAAAAGATGAGAACTCCTTCTCCTAAAATGAAAAAAAATCTTAATATTTACTCCTGAAATGAAAGTTTGTTACAATCTCTAATAAACATATGCACCAATGGACCTATCTTCATGTTCCACTTTTTACACAAAAGTTTACTGTCATGCTGAATGGTATAGAATTGGGGTGCATAACAAATGAAATGTATCTTTTAAAGAAGTTTGTTAGTAGTGATTAAAAAGAAAGAGAGGACTCCTGCAAAGAAAAATACTCGAAGTTTCAGAAAAATTAGGTCATCAAATTTCCTCCTTTCACACATTGTGGAAATTTCAGTAGAATTAGGCAGGGGGTAAACAATGGGTAAATGTAAACAACTCATCTGAGCGCCGCTTTCGGAGTCATAGAAACTAAAAGACGGTCAAAACTTGTAGCTGTGGATGAAGTATGACAATTCCGCAGTTTTAACTCAGCACTGAATGCAATATAACCTTATGAAAATTGATCCATCTAGAATTGATATAGTGGAAGAATTATTGAATTTTATGTAACTTTTATTTTTTTTAATTGTTAGTAACGTATTAAGTGAAAAAAATTGGTAACATCATCTACAAATTTTGTAGATCCCACAATTTCATCTAACCATTTACCCCACGTTTTTTTCCGGAGGGGCTAATTGTAAACATAGTTATTAAGTCGTACTATTATCGTCCATTATCTAGTAAAGATAAATTATTAAGACTTATGACCTTAATTTGTTAGACCTGACGACGACTCAAACCTAGAGTCGAAACGTTGTGTTCTGAAAAAGCACAAAATATTTCGTATTCGTCCATCAAAATGTCGTAAGTCTTAAATTATTTATTTATCATGGTGATTAAGTATAGTTTTCGCGCTGTTCTGTCGTACAATAGAAGTATGTTTTCGAATTAACATGCATTTGATCACATTTAGTACATTTTAATAATATTCTATTTATTTTTTTCTTAGATTTTTCGGTAGATACGTGTGGTTTGTTTATAAAGGGTTATACTTCTTTATATTCTTAGAGTTGATTTATTTCCAAAGAAGCAAAAGTTGATTGATAAGAAAGTGCAATAGCTGACTCTAAGCAAATAATAAGAAAGATGTAAAATGGGAAGGAATCACATGAAAGAGAAAATGAAGAATTATTGCAATATATTACCCACTCTACACGAAGTGTCAGACTATCTCGATAAATATTTGAAACTGTGGAAGACACTCTTCAAGAGGATATTATATACTTAGAGTCATTGAGAGACGTTCTTACTAGTGAACATAGAAGAAAAAATTGTAAAAAAAATTAATGTTTGAAGTGTCAATAAGAGGTATTGGGAGATGAATTTAAAGACACTGAAAAGAATTGACAACGCAAAAACTAAACTCGTTGCTGATGCACACTTTGAAAATTCTTTCAAAAAAATCAATCTTAAATCATTGTTTACCATTTTTTGCAATTACTCCGTTGTCTCAGTGGTAATTGCAATAACGCGACATAATTGTAAACACACGAATAAATGCTTGAAATTTTATTATTGATCTTTGTTAAATGAGATTTATGAAGTAGGAGAGTAACCCGCTGTATTAATATGCGTAATATAAGTGTTTTCCGAATTAGACAATGAAACTGAGGCGTGAAAGAGATACGTTCGGAACTTGTTTGAAATTACCCTGCCAGACCCTAATGCATTCTATCATCTTTCCTGTCTTTCTGCATGTATTTTATTTGCGCGCACGAGAACATGGCTCTTGTCCAGCTTTCACGAATAAAATATACAAATTCAACATAATAGGAAGAAGGACAGGAGGAAGGAGGAGGTCAATAAGAACACAAACGGCCGTTGGACAACCAGTTAGGAATTTTCGCCGTCCTTCCAACTGCTATCACATGCACCACCCCAACTATTTAGACAAAGTCTGTTTAGTGTGTTAGAGGACGACCTATTTCACCCCTCCTATATCTTTCACCAAATCCTATTCCACAGCAAAACCTGTTAACCCTCCTCACGAACCTCGCACTGATCAGCACAGCCAATCAAAAACACGTAAAATTGTGCTGGTCAACACAATTAAAGACAACACTTCCACCCAAAAATCTAGTGTTCTAATACTAGCATTTCGCATATCCGCCAAATGTCATCCATTATACGCGGAATTCTTCCCAAGGAAGTTTTTTTCGGTTTCTTCAACCCAAACGCTCGTTGGTCTGAACTTATCAGAGAACTGGACACTCGCTCGAAAACAGTCAAGAGCGGTACACCGTATTAATTATTAGCGATCAGAATGACATCAAATTGGGAGATCAACCCTTGTGAACATTTGTAGAAACTCAAAAAGGTTTGAAAAATTATAATACTTTCTAACACATTTCATATTGTTGCTTATGTACGCTCAGAGCTTTCGAGTTCCATGAAAGAAACTGATTGAAATGCTGGAAATCTGGTATAAAATTGTGATAAAAAAGAATATTAAAGAGTAATATCTGCAATTGGAGAAGTATGGAGTGATTCGTTGAAACAAGTGCAAAATAGCGAATTTAAAGATTTATCATAGTGTTGTCAAGGAAAACACACAGTGGATGGCGTTGTCAAGGTAAAAAAAAAAACGATAAGTCCATCAATAGTTTAACATATTGAAAATTTCCTAGAGTATATAAATCATGTTCAATAGTTTCTTGGCTTTGATTAATAATGATGTGACGAGAAGACGTTGTATGTACTCTTACATAACAGATAATAGATTAAACAATGTAAACAATATTGAAAGCGATTTTGAGAAATTATACTGAAGTAAGACACTGTGTATGTAAAATTATCGAGTATTATAAAATCACCAACACGAAAAATAGTCGTTTCAAACACGTAATTGGGTCATAAAATACTGGTATAAATGAAGGAGAAAAATTGAGTTTGGCATAACATTTGGCAAACACCAATGAACTGTCAAACACGGATGTACTTTTAAAAATAATTAGTTACATATCATGGATTGATTAACTGAACAAATTGCGAAATGTTTGTGACAAACTGTTTTTAAGAGCGTAAATACATTATTTACGCTAAAACTGGACACTGGGCAAGGAAAAACAATCACGATCTTCTGAACAAGACACGGATATTAACCCCGTTTAAAGAGTTATCAAGGAAATGTAAATATTTCCGAAAAAAGGAAACTTTTGATGAAGTATACTGACGTTATTAAATACTAGAAATTAATATTGGTTAAAAATTGTATATTTCATTCTAGTCTAACTACAGTACTGAATATGGGGAAACATACTCCCTCAGAAAAGACTTTTGGGGAGCATTTACGATAAGAACAGTTAAATAAGAGTATACGTCATGGGAAAATAGATAAAGTAGGTAATACGGATAAAGGAGATAAAACAGAAGAATGTGAGATAAATCCCGAAAAGACGAAAGAGTTTGATGAGAAGCGAAAATTTATGACAGCTTACTTAATATTTTAGGTGATGAGAGGATGTTCCGGCCAGAGGAAGTTAAGAAATGTGATTAATAAGTTATGAACAGAGTCTACGGACGCAGTATAATGAATTTTAAAAAAATGATGAAAGACGACCAATTGCATGAGATGGAGGAAAAAATCTTACAGCAGATACGCGGGGAGAAGCAAAAGAATAACCACAACACATTAGATACTGAATGCTCTGGATATAAGCAAGCCGTAGAAGTTCTTAGAGCGGCAATACTCACTATGGCAATTAAAATATTACAGCAAAATGTACAGCGTGGTATACAAGGATCTAGAGAAATAGGATCTAGAATATATAAATGTAAATGAAATGTTTGTAACTTGCTTACAGGAGATTTACACCAGGGCAGGGAGGTTTTGTCATATACAGTTACGTTTCTGGACAGTTTTTGCAGAAACGTTATGGTCTGGAATAGTGATACGGGACGATAAGATGGATATACTGGTAATAAGAAAGTATTAAAGAGGGAATGTCCAAGTAGTAATTGTGGAAACTGTGGAGGTAGAAGTTGTGTTGGTAAATGTCCTCTTCCAATATAGCCAGAGAATGCAGACAGTATTCTTGGAAGTGAAGGATAGAATATTGAATGAATATATGGATTATGACATAATAATATGTGTTGATGCGTATGTCCGTTCGCAGTAGTGGGGGGCCAAGGTGACAAATACGAGAGGTATATGTTTGGAGGATCTAACACTTAAATGGAATATTACACTGCTAAATGAGTATGGTAAAGTAACGTTCAGTACTGAAAATGGAGAATCTGTCTTTGATCTAACTTTGACTAACATAATTAACGGCACGAAATAACGAAGTGAAGTGTAGTAGGTAGGTTGACGAGTAATCATCGAAGTATAATATTTACTGCAGGATGTATGAAGAATAAAATAATGAAAAACCGCAAAGAAAGGGAATTGTGAATGTAAGTGAATTAATTTGAAGAAATTTTAAAGGAAGAGACCGTGATTACGTTTAGTGGCATCCATGTTTCCACAATGGTGAAAGAGAACTTGCCATGGATTGCTGCTATTGTAAGTAGTCGTCGCCATTCCCTGGAAGGTTTCAGAAGATAGTAAAATGTGGGAGTTAGGAATGATATGGAAGAGGAGAGGAACGGATTCCACTCAGGGAATTAGAAAGGACTTTGTGTTTCACACTTCATCTGAGTCCTCCGCTGACTGGGCAGATCCTGCCAGTAGCTACGCTACTGCCGACATAGCCCTCAGATTCATTGCAGAACGCAAACTCTCGCACCTGCACGGAAAGTGCTGCAGTAAGGTGGTGACCCCTGGGAGAGTTATTAATCTTATTTATTATTATTTTTTTTGTCATTTGTTACATTTACAACAAAGAAGGAGACGAAGAAAGCAAAAACAGGATACGAAAAGAAGGACCAACTCCTGAAATGACTTTGTTGGGTGCAGGGGGTAAATCATGTAAAAAAGTAAATGCATACACACGAATAAGTGAAAATATAAACATTGGGTTCTCAGGTAATGGTTTTCTGATAGCATGATTACGAATTGAACTTGCCAAATAAAAACCAACTTGCTCACTTTGTAACTTTTTCATGTAATTTCTCTCAACACTAAACGAACGTCCTTTGACCGTTGATTATATCCCCATCACCTAGACAGACACAGTCAAATATCTAGGGCTTAACTTCGACAGTAAACTTATGTGAAGGAAACACTAGTTGACAATGACTAAAAACTGAATTCTAAAACAAACGTATTTCTTCCTTTTCCACAACTATTTACTTACACAAACGTTAAATTATTACGTATTCGCAGCGCCGTTCTATATGGTAGTGAAGTGTGATACACTCCTCGTCCAATCAGAAGACTCTCCAGCTGGTCAAAAATAGCGCGCTACAGATACTAAGTCGTCACGACTAATCAGTAACTTATAACTCCAATAAATACATAATGTAACTTCACTCATGTCTCTCATTCACTCGACAGCAGCTGACAGACCTATTGAATTATTCCTGGACCCACCTGATTTATTCTTACGTTGCAAGCAATACGCCCAATTGACAATCCGAACTATCAAACGTATGCCTACTGAAGCCCTTTTGTTTTCTTCTCCATAATGTTAATTCTTTTCTGTAAGCCTTATTTTCAATGTTCACATTGTTCCAGGAATTGGATTGTTTTTCATTTTCATATCCCCAAAGTATTTCTTGATTTTCTTAATTCTTTGTTCTTACATTGTTGATTTTTTTAGAAAAGGAATTGTAATTCTTTAATGTTTTAAATACTTTGCAGTACTTTTATCTAATTAATTAGAATATGCTGTTTATATATAAATAGGATGAAAGGGATGATTCTTTCGGCAGCATATCAAAGTTTCATTATTTATTTGTATATAAACTCACTCCAAATTATAACTCTATTCATTAATTTATATTCCAAATGAACGCTCTATTCATTTCACAATAGTATCACAAAATCTTTACCCCAGGTTTATCTTTCCTTAAACGGAACACAATTAAAAACTGTTACGAATACAAATTCCTTAGGTCTCCATATTCAAAACAACCTCAAATGGAATTGTCACGTTGACAATCTTAATTCCCAATTAAGCAAATTGTGTTACGCAATGCGTATATTTTCAAACGTTTACTCCCATTTACGTTACGGCATTACCTTCTGGGGCAATTCCGGTCAGAGCATTCAAACTTTCAGAATTCAAAAGAGGATAGTTCGGATAATTTGTAAATCTCACCCCCGAAATTCTTGTACCCCTTTATTTAAGGAATTAAATATCTTAACACTTCCCTACATTTATATTTATGAAACGGTCGTGTTTGTTAAGACCGAATTACTGAAGCACCACCCTTGCTTCATACGAAACAGTCTCGTTCACGAACACAATACTCGCAATAAGAATAATATTCATCGCCCTAGAGTGTCAACCACTCTTTACCAAAAAAGACCTTATCATTCGGGAATCGTTCTATATACTTCCCTGCCCAAGAATATAAAATATAGTATGAAATTGAATCTGTTCAAACCAGCGGTTAATAACTACCTCCTACGCCAGTGCTTCTACAATGTAAAAGAATTTATTGATTTTAATAAAAGTTAAATCCGTCTTGTACTTTATCATACCGTTGCTGTAGTACTTTTAAAATAACTTATAACAATTTCAAAAACTATTTTCTTGCATGATTGTGTTGTCTTATGGCTCATATTAATTTAGTTTTATGTGTACTCAACTTTGGCACGGTTGTGTACATAAACTCTGTAGCCCCATCCTTGCCCGGGTTCTTCTCCGTTTTTCCTTCGGGTAGAGGCGGATTTATTATACAGGTTCTCTAGGCTTTGTCTAGGGGCGTGTTTATTGTAACAATAAATCGTGAATTTAGTGGGTTTTTTTCAAATCTTATGATTTTTAAATACTATATTCAGAATTATCTATAGTTGGAAAATAACTTGTACATGTAAATTTTTTGCGTAAAATTACAAACCTATTGACATTCTATTAGTATTATAAGTCGCAGCTAACTTTTTATCTTATCTAGGAACTTTTGCTGAAATTTTTGAATCCGCCTTTGCCTTAGGGCCCTTGATCGGAATTTATGGGATGATCCCTTGCTTGCTTCCGGAGAGTAAATTAGCTTCTTGTCCTCCACGTGGTCATACGCAGTTTGTACTGCTTTTTTGGCAATAAATTTATTATTATTAATTTCCCCGAATGTCAATTTTGGCTACTGACTTGATAAACAATCTTAGGGGGTGCATTTCGTTTCTCTGGGCGCATTGTCACCGACAATTGCTGGGAGAAGGAATTGGCGCGGACCCTCTTCAACCGCATATACATTATTATAATGTTTTAAAATTATATTACAGGTATCAGTGACTACGCGAACATCCAAGTGGCATAAGTAACATTCCATTTCAGTTTTAATCGCAGTTTTAATCCATGACAGTTTATATCTCAAGCGTTGTAGCAAAGGTACGTACAAAGCAATCTTTATGAAATTTGTTTCATTTTTAATTGCTATACCCTGCTAGAGATAATTTTATTTCATCATAGAATGTTACTCACAAAGACATGTTTTACATATAGTTCTTCTCCATATTAATTAGTCTCCGCGGCGTACCGGTCTACGTGGTGAACTTGGAGAAGTACGCAGGCTTGAATCACGAATAAACTTTATTTCGTCAAAATAACTTTTTTTGTCAAACCACTCGAATATGCAAAAAAAAACAGTATATCTTCACCCTAAAATACAAATGAAATTGATTAGTTAATATAATTATTTTACTAGAAAACGATTCGCTGTGGCCCTGCATCCGGAAAGCAGTTGATGTTCCGTTATAAGAGAGCACTCAGTTGACTTCAATACACACGGAGAATACGGATACAGACCATTTCATTTGTCAGGCCATTTATTTATTCCACTAATTTAGATGTAGTGGGTAAGAACAAAAACACGTGGTTCATCGATTTCTTTCTTCGTCACTGGAACGGAATAAGTGGCGAAATGAACGCGTGTGCTGCTGTTACCAGATTTCTGTAAAAATTATTTAGTTTTGTTTACTCCAGTACAACTAACAAAATAAGATGACAAAATCACATAAAAAATTCGAAAACAAATGCATGGAATTCGTCCCATTGTGTTACGTTATACCCGTATATCTACAAGCTGGGCTATTGTGCTCGGAACTAGAAGCAGGGCCGTACCCGTACGGCTCCGTAAAGCGTCAAAAGGAACGGCGCTCGTAAGTGCTTCCGCCAGTCCGAGGTGGCGCCAAAACCGAGTAGAAAACAATTCACCTACTTTTGACCTTCCCCTCGTAAGTTTACACAGGATACAAGAAGAGAGTTGAAATGACCTCTGTGGACTTACAAGGGGAAGGTCAAAGGCCTGTCGAAACCTGCCCTGATATTTTCTTAGTATAAAGTGTCCATAATAATGAGTACACGGGTAAAATATTAGCTGTTAAGACGCACTGGAATTTTTTTTACGTTGCAAATGCCAAATGAAACTCATCATAGAGAAAGTTTTTACTGCCCTGAGGCAGGTGATAGCAAACGAATTCGGAGTTCGATAGTTGCGCGTTCGGTTCACAGTGGTGTTTCTTCGAGTCGTCGTCTCCTCTACTCTACCGTTTCCAAACGGTCTTCGCCTTAAATTCTGGACATATTTCTCTTAAAGTTTAAACTGTCTATTTATTCAACCATCTATATTCTGATGATCTCATCAGAGGCCCAAATTTATACGAAAAGATATCCTGAATTGTGACGAGTTAAATTTGCGCTTGGTTTAGTTCCGAGAAGAGGTGACGTCGAACGATGTATAGACATGACAATATATAGACATTTGAATCTCCGAACGAGCTGAATGAGATGCGCTGCAGGCAACCAAAGTGTAAAATCTGCGTAGATCATTACTGGGTCTTGAAAGTACAATGAGAGAGGGAGGAAAAATGAAGTAGGGGAAATGGCTTTCCTGAGAGGTAGCGAGGAAAGAGAGGCTCTCTCGAGAATTTGTCAGCGACGAGGATAGACGTAGCTCTCTCGGTGAGTCGTTCACGGAAGTCACTCGATAAAAGTGTGAGTACAGAGAGGGTTCTATCCGATCAGTTGTTAATGACGCTATAGTTAGTTGTTGTAAAACTTCAATTGCACGTAATCGCGTATGACGAACTTTCATTTGTTATCGAAAGTTTCAAGTCACAAGTCGCGATCGTGGAGACATTTCATACGATACGTGGTTGAGGAAGACGAAACAGTTGTGCGTTGAGAAAGTAATTTGTTCACGTGGAGAACGGATGTAAGACGCAAGGGAAGTGAAATGCGACGCAGCAGAGATAACCGAGTAGACGACTTCCGACAAAAACGGCTCCCAGAAAGAGTGCGGGTCGAACGCAGCCACGGTGAGGAAGGCAGTCCACGCGGAGAAACCTTTGGAGGCCAAGGTCAGGTTCTGTGATGTGTTTGTGAGTACTGCGTCCGAAAAGGATGTATTCTATAAACTAGTAAATTATAAACGTCGGTGTAATTTGTCGCTGGCTGGAGAATTTGTCAATAGACTGGTCCCAACAAAATGCTTTATGATGAAATTCATGTAATGAAAGAAGATGTAAAAAAGATTTTCAAATTAATGTCTTCTGAAAGAATTAATGTTTAACGAAAGGAGAAACAATTTCAGTGGTGATTCTCACAGCTGGAAATAGACGATAAAACATCACGTAAATTTTGTTCAGTCCATCTTATGAATGAGACGTGAATTTGAGTGGTGAAAGGAAAAGAAATGAACATATAATAAACGTGAAAATCATCTAACTCTATAGTCATAATAGTAGTGTAAGTGAATAAAAATATTTTGGTTGTAATTTTTTTAATGTTGAAATTTGTATGTAACGAAAGAGGAATTTAATTTATTACTTTTTATGAGGAGAAACATAAAAGGGAAATTCATTTTTTTGTTTTAAATAATTATGTTGTAAGAAATTTCATTCTTCATGCCCAGTTTATTGGTAATCCACAAGTATGAGTTTTACCAAGAATTTTAATTTAATTGAGAAGAAGAAAATATTTCAATAGTTTACTATCAATTAATTGTTTCATTTATGCTGTTTTTTGTAGAAGAATGGAGATGAGATGTGAGGAAATTTACGTTAAATTAGTGTATTTTACCCAATTGTGAATAAACATGTGGAAGTGCGCGTTGCGAATCGAACCTACCTTTTTTTATTTTAAATCTATTCAATATATGTGCTTTTCTTTTTCAGAAAGTATTTAGGGTTGCAGAAATAGAAATTTATAGTATTGATGTTTGCCAAGTATTGGAAGAAGAAGTTTTAGATTCTCATTTAAATTCTATCTCAAAAACACAACTATCTTCATGCAAGTCTCGAAAAGCGTATTGAAGAAAAATTACAATAAAACAAAAATCACGACGAAACCCTTTTTAATACTTCCAATGGGATTCAGCATATAATATTTTACAGGTGTACTTATTATTAGGGACTCTTTCTGCTAAAAATTGGAATCAGGCCCATTTGCAAGTCATTGAATTTTGAATTCTTGCCATTTAAATGGGGTATTGTTGTCTTAATTGATTAACAACTAGGCATTGTTGCGTAGTCATCTAATGTCTCTTAGCTAGTTCCGTGTGGTCATTTATAATTTATTTAGTGCTTATTTCCGAAAGGAATCCAGAAAAATGCCTGCTCAAAGCAAACGGCAATCTGATCCTCTACAGGATCCAAGGCAATTAGTTAATGCCAGAGACCTTTCAATTACGAAATTTTATATTCACGAGAAATTTGTTACTAACAATCCTGACGTTAGTAATAATAATCAATATGAAATGTTCGCGGCGCGACTAGCTGATTTGCACAACAGTTATCAGGATTTTGATCGTGTACAAACAGAATTGGAATTATTAGATGGTGATTTAGAAATACGAGATGAATTTCAAAAGAAATATTTTGCTCTTCGGGGAAATATGAAGGCAAGCATGGAGCAATTTAACAATTACACTGCATCACTCCACGCACGCAGTAACTGTCCTACAGACCGCAATGGAAGTCATGCTATGCATCAGTACAATATTAAACTCCCGGACATAGCACTGCCAAAATTTAATGGAGCTTTCTCTGATTGGGTTAATTTTCGAAATATTTTTAAATCTCTTGTCATAGATGAAACAACTGTTTCTGTCCCGATCGAAGTGGTAGTACGACCATAGGGTGATGTACAGTCCGTAATTCAATTAAATTCTTAATACAACCCAGCACGGAGTGCCTTTGGGGTGACTATCCCGCTTCTAGGTGGACTAAGGTGACCCCGCCGATGACTCCGCATCCCACCATGCATCTGTGTCCAGCGGGCTAGTATCACTACTTCACCAGGCATCGGCGAAAATTTCAGGAGATCGGGGTAAGAAAAATAACTACACACACCGTCGTCTTCCTATTTTTCAATAGCGTAACCATCTGTCTTAACTGTGTACTGCACGAATATACAACATTATTATTGAGGTATCACGTGCAGATAGACCACGCTGTGGCACCCACGGACTAATTTAACCCAAAGACATTTATAAGGTTGTATCATTCACAGGTTTGCTCAGCCCAGCCAAAACGCATTAGTAGTGATAACTGAAGACAATACTAGAACAGCGTGCGAGCTCTGCCGCAGCGATCTAGTAAAGGTAAACGTAAGTTCGAATGTCTCGTATAGTACTATAGAACTACAGTTGAGACTACAGTACCTATGACTGGGACAATCACGCCGTTTTATCGTGAGAAATATTGGCGTCTCCTCTACTCTAACAATTAGTTACCTACGTGAAGGTAGGAGGAGCTACATGTACCCCGTGGATATTATTGTATTACTAATATCTTAAGGAATCTTTCACGCCGTTATACCGTGTAAGAGCTTAATTGAGCTTGTGTTCTGTCTACAGTTACAAACTGTTGCGTAAAACCTTCATTGTTTATTAGTTTATTGTTTTTAATCTATTTATATACAGTTTTTAATGTAAACAGTATTAAATGTTTATTACATTTTATTATTATTTATCCTTGGAAGTTAAATGTACTATAAAAGAGAGGTAGACCAATGCCGCAGGGGTGTAGTGGAGCGAGATCGTGTTGGTCTCCAGCACTCCTTTGGTCGCAAGAGTGACACTCCTTTTAAAACAGTTGGCCCAACAATTATTGAGTAATTTGTATTAGTTGCAAAAGAACGGAAAATAAACATAGTAACGAAAAATATATGCTTATTTTTATCCAAATGATCCTATCAACTTAGAGCAAAATAGCCTTATCACTCACTTTTATACGACGACTGTCGGACCATCGCTATTGCGATGTATTGGATGAATTTAAGAAAAGTTGGTCATTATACATAAGAGTTCTACATTTTGGCGTAACAGCTACATTGTCAAATTTATCCATAATAAAAGCACTGATGTAACTGCTATGTGGACTCCAAACATTCAACAAGACACGTTTAAAGAAAAGAATTATTCTCGTACTTCTAAATACCTGTTGTGCACCCAAAGATAGGTTAGGGTTTTAATCAGTAAACCAATCTACCACTCCAACATAATCGACGTTACTCCATTTATTATCATACGCCGTCTGTAACTGCTTTTTTGACAATAAATTTATTTTTAATAATCGGGTTTCCCCTCCTTGAAAACTTTGTTTAGTCCGTACGTGTTGAAGAATTATAATTAACAGTGAGAGAATTTAAACAAGTTCTTGTTAAACTTTAATTTCCTAAATCTTCCCATACCCTCCATCCCCGTGAAATAATCTGGAGGTCACAAATTCACGAGCTACCATAAATGTGAATAGAGTCAATCAGTCTCTCAAAGAGTTTCTTGTTCTGCAGACACTGCCAAGTGGAAGCTCTCAATGCATATCCACACAGTCCCAATGTTGCCTTTCGCTCCCGCCCTTTTGTTTGACATATTCATACAAATATACGTTTGTTAAGCCATGTTACTAGATACCCATGGGACTACTTTTACGTAAACGACGAACTACTGTACTTGAGTAAATGATAGATAATTCAGATTTTTCCTACTCTCCATTATCTTTATCCTCAGATTAACGGTAAATAACACCATCTATTCTACCAAGACGTCTTCATCCATGGCCACCTTGGGAAAGTTTTACTAGCTACTAAACTTTTACAAGCAACAACTTCATCAAGGACAACCTTACTACCTTTCATCTCGAGCATCTATCAAAATCACCTTAAATGTAACATACATGGCTCGAAAATTGGTGGAAGACCTGGATTTTCAGTTGTATTTACAAACCCACTTGACATTCATTCTTCCGTCTTCCGAAATACTTTTCTATATTTTCATGTAAAACTTGACCAATTCACAAAGCCATCGAAAGTATATCAAAAAACAAGGATAACTCGCTCTTCGTCATCTTTACTGATTCAATGTCGTCACTCAAAGCTATAGACAACAAATATTCTATTGACCCAATAGATCAAAAGATTCAAAAACAACTATTTATATGTTTTAGTAAAGCTATTGAAATAAACTTAGCATGAGTCCCTGAACACAAGGGAATATCAGGAAAGGAAGAAGCAGATACATCGCAAAAGCTGCGACCTCATTCACTAAAATTAAAAAACGGTATTAATGGAACTTTTAAAGATGCTAAAAACTATTCAGGTCATTAATTTTAAAACAATGGGATTTAGAACGGAAATCAAAATCTACGAAATCAAATCTTGTAAGAGAATCAAATACAGAAGGTTCCTTCACTAAATTCACCTTGGAAAGAAGAGACCAAACTATTTTGACTAGTTAGCGGATAGGACAGTTTAATCGCGTCCACTTGATGAAGAAGGCGGACCCACAACCTTGTTCCCTTCGTAAAGAAACAGAGTCGACCCCACACTTCGTCTCACAGTAGCCTAAACTTAGAAATCCAAGGCATTCCTTAAATATAACAAATGACATTTCTAATATATTCGAAACACCCAGTGAATCTCAGAAGGTGCAATGACTTTTGAAATCGTCACAACTTGAAAAACTAATTTCATGTTTTTATTTTCAAGTTAATTAATGTATTATTCAGTTTTTTTCCAATATGTATGTTGTTATATTTGGTGTCAGTGATTTCTTCTCATTCAATGTAACAATTAATTTAGGCAATGTAGCTTTAGCTGTAATGTTTCTTGTGGTCGCTGATGACCTGAGACGTTAAAAAGTGCCCTTAAATTTAAAAAATTTAAAAAACTATATATTCATCTCAAACATATACCAGAACCCTATGTACAGACCAGACGAGTGGGAGAGGCAGTCGGTGCCGTAGCCACCGGGTAACAAAGGGAGCATGGCACGGCAGGTCTCACTGTATATTGTTTGCTCAATTTTAAAATATATTGACATTCTATTAGTATTATAACTCGCAGCTAAATTTTATCTTATCTAGGAACTTTTGCTGAAATTTTTGAATCCGCCTCTGCCTTAGGGCCCTTGATCGGAATTGATGGGATGGTCCCTTGCTTGCTTCCGGAGAGTAAATTAGTTTTTTTTCCCTCCACGTGGTCATACGCAGTTTGTACTGTTTTTTGACAATAAATTTATAATTTATTTATTCTGTACTAAATATCTTCTCGACATTGACTCAAGAAATTTTTATGAAATTTAAATATTAAATGTGTTTTTAAAAGTCTTATTTCCGAGTAGAGTCGACTTTATTGCAGAGAATTTCCTCCTGATGCAACAAGAGAACCCGCTACACTAAACACAATTGAGTTAAGGTAAACACTAGATAATATAAAACGCAAGTTAGTTAAAGTAAACAGTCACAGTAGATGGATAACACAAGGGATTCGAATTTCTTCCAAGAACAAACGTCATTTACGAGGTCTATCCGATAAGTAAGGCACACATATTTTTTAGACAAATTTATGCAAAATAAAGGTACAAATTTTAACTCTTGAAAATAGTTCCCTTTGGCATCCACACAATTTTTCCAGCGACTCTGCCATGCACGGAACGCGTACTGGAAGGTTTCTTCGGGAACCTCGTGAAGGGTCTTCGTCACAGCGGTTTAAATCTATTCAATCGTCAAAAAAAGATTTTTTTTCAGTCGCTTTTGATCCTGAGGAACAAAAAAATGTCAGCCGAGGCATCCGAACTGTGCGGGGACTGCGGCAGTGCTGCAAAGTTATTCTTCGCAAGGAACACCCGAACACACAAAGCAGTGTGGATGGGAGCATTGCCTTGGTGGAGCGTCCACATGGCACCGATCTCCCTTCTCGTGCCGATGACCATTTTTCTCAATTTCTCCAGCATATCAGCGTAGTTTTCTGAAAGTTTCAAGTCTCCACCATCATCAGGACACTCAGTCGACGATACATGTTCAAGAAATTTTGCACACGGGCCACTTTTGGTTGCCAAAGGACGTCCAGAGCGGGGTTCAACAGCTACATCATCCTGGTCGTCCTTAAACATCTTCAACCACCTCAAAACTCGAGAATAGGAAATTGCTGCATCCCCCTAAGCTTCCTTATTCATTGAGTAGGTGTCAGCAAAATTTTTGCCACAAAATTTGATTGCGTACCATTGTTCGAGCGAGTCCTCCAACGCGCGTCATGACACTGGCAGTAAACCAGAATACACTAAAACAATGACCTGGACGCTCCAAAAGCTCGGAACAAACTGACGTTTGCAACGCTAGATAGCGTAAACCTCCCCCACATAACCCAACCAATTCAAAAGCGCTACGACCAGTAGAAGCGCAGGAATAAAAACCATATGCCTTACTTACTAGACAGACCTTGAATATTATCTTTTAAAACTCAAAAATCAACCACCCGAATTTCATGGTTATTTCCGTACATATAAATCCTTTCTCAGAAAAGTGGTCTATTCAGCTAAAGTAATGGAAAATGACAGACAGATAATAGAGTCGAACAATCGTACTAAAACCATGTGGAATATTATAAAAAATTACACATCCCCTTCAGAAAATCGCCAAGAAAACATTTCCCTACAAGACGATGGCAAAATTGTATCAAACCCAAAGGACATCGCTAATTTGTTTAATTCCTATTTCTCAAAAATAGGTAAAATATCGAAATCAGTAACTCAAAACCAATGTCCACCAAATACATCCACATACGTACCGCATTCTATGTTCACTTCCGAGACTAACTCTAGTGAAGTTATGAGTGACGTCAGTTCATCAAAATATAATTTTCAGCAGGGTTATATATACCTGAATTTATAGTAAGATCTTCCACTCACATTATATTAAATCCACTCTCACATATTTTCAATAACTCCTAATCAGAAGGTGTGTTTCCTGACATTTAAGAAAGCTAAAGTGAAACCATTACATAAGAAAGGAAATAAACGTGATGTTGGAAACTATTAACCCATTTCACTATTGCCAACTTTCTCAAAAATCCTGGAAAAACTCTTCTATAAGAGACTTTTAGACTCCTTATCGCGTAATAATATTCTCTCAAACGATCAGCACGGTTTCAGGAAATCCCTTTCGACTAACAGCTCCATATTTTCTTTTCTAAATGACGTAATGAATTTTCTTGACCATGGAGATAATCCACATGGTATTTTTCTTGATTTTTCAATAGCATTCGATGTAATCGATCACGAAATTCTTCTCTCAAAACTGCACATACAGCATTTGTGAATTGCCACATCAAGGCTAACTTCCTACTTCAAAGATGGGCATCAGCAAGTAGAAATTTCCCATGTTGAAAGTAAAGTATGTCAATATTACCTTTCAGAAACAAAGACACTTACTTGCAGAGTTCCTCAAGGTTCAATTTTAGGCCTTATCCTCTTTTTATTGTATGTCAATGGTATGTCATACACCACACCCAATTGCAAAATTATCATCTTTGCTGATGACACAAATCTACTCTGTAAACATGTCAGTGCACAAAATGCTCTATCTATCCTCTCGTCTTGGTTTCTTTCAAATTGTCTCATCGTTAAAACCGATAAAACAGTATCCATGTCATTTCGCAATAGTGTAACAAAATCTCTTCCTCCTATATCCCTTTCGCTAAATGGAACACAAATAAGATCAGTCAAGATAACAAAACTTTTAGGGCTTCATATTCAGAACTCAAATGGAATTGTCATGTTGATAATTCCATACTAATCAAAATATGCTATACATTCCGAATTTTAGCCAACATTGTTAGTCAACACATTTCTCGCTGCGTGTATTTTGCAAATGTATATTCTCATTTACGGTACAGCATTATCTTCTGGGGCCAATTCACTCAGAGCATTCAAACTTTTAGAATTCAAAAGAGAATAATTCGGATTATATGCCCCCGAAATTCATGTAAAACTTTATTTAGAGAATTAAATTTTCTCCCTCTCCCTTGCATATACATGTATGAAGTACTCGTGTTTCTTTCAAGACAGAACTATTAAAATCCCACCCTTTCTTTAGAAGAAATAGTCTAGTTCACGAACACAACACTCGTACTAAGACTAATATTCATTATCCTGGGGTGTCAACAACTTTTTGCCAAAGAGGTCCAAAACACTCAGGAATAATTTTGTATAATTCCTTTCCAAAAAATCTAAAATATAGAAATAAATTGAACCTTCTAAAATCCGCGATTAAAAGTTTCATGATATGCTATTGTTTCTATACCGTGAAAGAATTTACAGATTTTAATAAATAAAGTTAATGAGAGTTTCAATTTCCTAATAAATATTGTTTTCCACAAGACTTTGGATGATGTAAGTGATGTTAATAATTTATCACGCTACTGTTATTGTAATTTAGATATTGATTAAATTACTTTTTCATGCAGGCTGATTTTGCTCCTTTTGTGTATTAATCATTTATTTCTAACTGTACGCATCCTTGGCAGGGTTGTGTACTTTATTTCTGTAACTCCTTCTCGACTCGTGTTTTTCTCCGGTTTTCCTCCGGGTAGTAGCAGATTTTTCCATGGGCGAGAATGTTTAATACTTTTGTTTTATTAATCTCGAATTTTTACTGCATTAATATCTACAATTTTTTTTTGAATAATAAATGGATAACAGTAGGTATTTATTAAATAATTTCTTTTGTAAATATTAAATCCTCTTCCCATGGACTCTTGGTCGGAATTGATGGGATTGTCCCTTGCTTGTCTCCGGAGAGTAACTTAGTTTATTGCCCTCGACGTGGTCATACGCAGTTTGCATCTCCTTTTTTCACAAGTTTATTATCATTTATTATAACTCTTCAAACTGGGGTTGTCACTTCTGTCCTATCTGTCTTTTCATTTCTGCCTCCTGACACTCGAGTTACTATTCTCTTTCCGTTTTAAATATTTGTCGGTAAATTATGTTACTCATCATGACACTTAATTGTTGATAGATTACAGATTTTTATATTTTAAAAGATTACAGATTAGAAAGACTTACTTCCTAACAGACACTTTTTCTGGTTTCGAAAGTTTATCTCCCCACCCACCCCCCGCTCCGCGACACACACACACCAAAAAAAATCAAAGCTCCTTCAGTTTTCAACTAGTACTAAAAACTTTTTCAATGCGGTATACGCGTGCATTAATACAAACGTTTAAGTGGCAGTAAGGTGGGAGTGGAAGGAACGATTTGTCCTGGGGTCCATGATATCTTTCCAAGGCCCTGTCCATGTAAATAAACTCAAATACGCACGGCATTATCGAGCTACATTCATCGCCCTACAGGAAATTCAACTGCGGCATAAAGAGAGAATAGGTACCTAGGCTGGATTTCACCAAATGGCACCTGAACCGAGTTCAGCTGAACAAAGTTCTAAGTTGATTGAAGTTCTTGATACCGATCAAACTGTATGGATTTCCACCGGGTAAGATCAAGAGGAAGGTGATACGAGATCAGTGGAACTGAGTTCAACGGCGAGGAATAGTCGGCAACGTTGTTTATGCACGAATTTACGCGGCCGTGTCGAGCAGACTATCAACAATATACTATATTCTCATGTAGCAATAAAATACTGCACAAAATGGTGACAAATCGGAGACAAAGATTGAACTTGTTAACATCCATGAAGATTCATGTGCTGGTCAAATGTGTACAAGTGCATTCGTGATAATAGTATGCTTTAAAAGCAATTTTCGTTGTTAGTAGACTAGTCAGAGTTTCCAAACACAGAAAAGGACAGTTCTGTTACCGAGTATCAATTTCTAAGAAATAGGTAGTTCATGCTGTGTATCGTATGTTGAACGAACTAAGGGGACAGTTCTCATACGTCTATTTTGGTGTATCATTTGAAAATTCTTGCAACCTACAAACAGCAGTGTAGTTTGTGAGAAGCATTTCGGGGAAATATTTATTTTACACAAGACACCACTAGGTTTCAAAACTAATCTATTTCGTGCTCCTCAAATCCTATTTCACAAATTGTATGTCCTTGTCGTTAAATAAATAAATAAATATATTGTCAAAAAGGCAGTGCAAACTGAATATGACCACGTGGAGGACAATAAACTAATTTACTCTCCGGAAGCAAGCAAGGGATCATCCCATCAATTCCGATCAAGGGTCCTAAGGCAAAGGCGGATTGAAAAATTTCAGCAAATTCCTTTATACGGTAAAAAGTTAGCTACGTGATATAATACTAATACAATATCAACAAGTTTGTAATTTAACACAAAGGAAATTATTTTTCATGTACGAATTATTATCGAACTACAGACTATTCAGAATATAATGTTTACAAACCATAAGAATTGAAATGACTCTAAATCCACGATTTATTGTGTCAATAGATGCACCCCTGTACAAAAGCCAAAAGAATCTGTATAAAATACTCACCTCAACCAGAAGGCAAACCGGAGAAATACCCGGGCCAGGATGGGGCTAACGAATTAATGAACACAACCGTGCCAATGTTGAGAACACATAAAACTAAATTAATATGAATCATAAGACACAACACAATCATGCAAGAAAATAGTTTTTGAAATTGTTATAAGTTATTTTAAAAGTACTACACCAACGGCGTGATAAAGTACAATACGGATTTAACTTTTATTAAAATAAATAAATTCTTTTACATTGTAGAAGCACTGGTGCAGGAGGTAGTTTTTAACCCCGGATTTGAAGATATTCAATATCGTAATATCTTTTATATTCTTGGGCAAGGAATTATATAGAACGATTCCCAAACGATATGGTCCTTTTTTGCAAAGAATGGTTAACACTCTAGGACGATGAATATTATTCCTATTGCGAGTATATTGCGAGTATTGTGTTCGTGAACAAGACTGTTTCTGAAGCAAGGGTGGCACTTCAGTAATTCGGTTTTAACAAACACGACGGTTTCATAAATATAAATGCAGGGAAGTGGTAAGACATTTAATTCCTTGAATAAAGGGGTACAAGAGATTCGGGGGTGAGATTTACAAATTATCCGAACTATCCTCTTCTGAATTCTGACATTTTGAATGCTCTGACCTGAATTGTCCCAGAAGATAATGCCGTAACGTAAATGGGAGTAACCGTTTGCCATATATACGCAATGCGTAACACAATTTGCTTAATTGGGAATTAAGATTGTCAACGTGACAATTCCACTTGACGTTGTCTTGAATATGGAGACCTAAGAATTTTGTATTCGTAACAGTTTTTAATTGTGTTCCGTTTAAAGAAAGAGAAACCTGGGGTAAAGATTTTGTGGTACTATTATGAAATGAGAGACACTGTTTTGTCAGTGTTTACAATGAGACGATTTGTATGGAATCAAGCCTAGAGGTTACACAAAACGTTTTGAGCGTTGGCGTGTTTACATAGTAAATTAGTGTCATCAGCAAAAAGAATCATTTTGCAATCTGATGAGGAGGATGACATGTCGTTCACATACAATAAAAACAGTATAGGGCCGAGAATTGAACCTTGGGGTACTCCGCAAGTAAGTGGCTTTGTTTCTGAAAGACAACGCTGAAGTATTTTATTTTTAGTATAGGATATTTCTACCTGTTGATATCTATCCTTTAAATAAGAAGTTAGCCATTGATGTGGAAGTCCACGAATGCCTAAAGAATGCAATTTTGAAAGGAGAATTCCGTGATCGATGACATCGAAAGCTTTGGATAAGTCAAGAAAAAC
>NNCF01127868.1:547613-580773 GCA_002313205.1 Laupala kohalensis
GGAAACACCCCTTCCGATACAGAACTATTAAAAATATTTACGAGGGGATTTAATATAGCGTGGGACGAAGATTTAACAATAAACTCAGGTATATCATCTTTGCCTCGTGAAAATTTGTTTTTTAAGGAGCTGATGATTCCCATGACTTCACTGGCGTTAGTTTCGGAAGTGAACATAGAATTGGGTATGTGGGTGGATATAATTGGAGGACATTGATTTGGATATATTGAGTTCGTTATTTTACCAACTTCTGAGAAGTAAGAATTAAACAAACTTGCGATGTCCTGAGGATTTGATACGATTTTGCCATCGTTTAGTAAAGAAACATTTTCTTCGCGATTTTCAGAAGTTGACGTGTAATTGTTAACAATATTCCACATGGATTTCATCCGGTTGTTCGATTTTAGTATATGCCTGTCGTTTTCCATAACTTTAGCTGCATAGACTACTTTTCGGAGAATAGTCTTATATTTACGAATTTTCGATCTTTTATAATTTTCGATCTTTCCAACCCCATCAACATGTAACTTAAAAGAAAAATTACTTGAAGTTTTCTTTCTTTGAGAACTTTTCATAGAAGAATTTGTACAGCGTTGGGGTGGCGATTTTCATCTTGCCGTAACTGGGTGAACACCGGGCAGACTTGGGGATGGACATCAGGTCAGCCTAACTGTAACCAGGCCGCCGAGAGTCGGGCCAAGCCCCGGGGCAGTTTTAGTTCACGGATTTCCTCCACTCAGCCGGGTCTGAGTTGTACAATAGTGAGAGATCACAATATTGGTAAAAAAACAACCTGAATTTCAAGCTGAGTCAAAATTAAGACGACTCCACCATCAAATCGAATTTAGGATAGTATTTACTTGCAAATAATCAAATCTTGGTTGTTGAATTTTCAGATATTTCAGAAAGTATAATTGGGAGGTACATGTACCTCCAGGTTGTTGGAGAGGTCAAAATTAGTCATGGTCATTTTAGATCAAAGCAAGGTCAAAATTAGATCTGGTCATTTTAGGTCAAATTGATGTGAAGGTCAACCAAACGGAGCATATCATCTTGAAAACATTTTGGAGTCACTGAGACATTTAATTTTTATAATTTTCAAAATGGTCTTTCTTTCGTATATACATTTTACAAAATAAAAAGTTTGAGTTATTCTAGATAGATGAAGTAAAAAAATGTACTGGCAGTCTGTCATTTTCATTAAATATTATGTTATAAGATACAGTAACAACTGGTTTTAAAAAAATTAAAATTATCTGCTTACTCTTCTGCATAAAAAGATGTCAAAACATCTGACAAATATTTACTCCAGTTAACTGAAACATTATAAAAACACCACTGGACATGACAGAATTCCATGAAATACATTCAAATTTACGTAAAAATAAATTAAACTCATTTAAAAACGTCACAATGACTAGTTCAAGAACGCAGTCATTTCCACGAGTACTTCTTGGGTGAGCAGGTTATAGATAGGACAAAATCTGTAGTGTGAGTTTAAACTTGAAAATAGGCACTCCTCACTCTCTGAATGAAAAGTTTTAGAACATTTTCTAATGCATTAGGAATAAAGAAAGTTAACAACATGCTATTTTTATTCTTATGTTAATACAATTCTTGTTAAGGAATCTTGTTTCCAAACTTTTGTTTATTGTAAATTTTTAAGATTAATTATGAAAATACTATTTTTGTGTAAATAAGGCATAGTTTTTATACATTCACTGTGCATAATTTATGATAAATTCACCATAAAATAATTTATGTTTTACTTTCAGCCACTGGACCCCCCTGTGCCCAGACCCCTCTGCTCCCCCCCGCACCAACCTCTTGTTGGACCTGACTAACACATTTCTAAGGCAGGCGCAGCGAAAGAAAAAAAGAGCTTAAAGACCACATGAATGTAGTGGAGGCAATGCCAGTATTGCAAAATTGCAGTTTCTTCCTCTCACTATGGACATGCCTGCATTTTGACCAGAAGCAGCAGAATATCAATAGAGATTTTCAGTTTCTGCCACATTCAATCACCAATTCTCTAGCAACAGGATTAAAAGGAAAGACAAAACTTCAACCACATTTTTGGATGTTGTTTTTAAATAAATTGTTTCTAATAAGGTATTAGTAGAATTATGTCTTTGATTTCTATACCGAATTTCATTTCTGAATGTCATTAATTTAAATTCATGAATTTGTGAATAAATACAGGGTAAACATAAAAAATTACAACAAAATGATATGGAAATTTTCTTGGGAATTATGGTTCCTAAAAGTGTTTCTAAAAGAGGGTATGCAACAACATTTTTCAAATATATTCCTTTATCTTTGTTTTCTCTATGTATAGTGAGTTAGGCCTAATAATGTAATTTGGTCTTCACAAATGATGTCAGATTGTCCTAATTTTGATTTTATTTTCATACCACATCAAAAATGCTTTACATATTTTTGAATACATGCCTTCCCTGAGTAGTTCTCTCTTAAAACATTCACAACATAATGGTTAATGCATATCATTTGTAGAGTCCAAACAAAATTAAAAACACAATCCTGAAGAACTACAATACAGATAACTTTTTCAAGTACAATACTTTATTTTGACTATCAGTTTGTAACACTTTTTGGTTTGATATCATTCCTCTTGATTACAAACATATTAATTAAACACAGCCAAAAACATGATTCTATTCTACACAATATTTCAATAAATATCTGAAAGATAAGAAGCCACATATAATTTAAAAACACTGACTTCCCCATACTTGTCCTTCAACTACACAACCAACAAAGCTAACCCATTACACGTACCACCAGGTTTACAAGCTATTACGTTCATTGTAATATTGTCTTACACACATAACAGCAACAAGAAATGACAAAGTTCACAACACTTTTCTTAATTATTTTCACTTCCTAATGAACACCCGCTTAAACACATGAACTTCCAATCCATTTTACTGCCAATCCCGTTCCACTGATGAATCCAAGTCCAGTATGATTTGTTCAATATTCGGCTTGGAGTTATTTTCATTCATTAATAATTTTGGAATACTCAGATCAAAAGAAACTCCTGGAAAAATAAAGGAAAATAAATTATTGTGAAAGACTTAAAATATACAAACAAACACAAATGTCAGGAGCAAGAGAAAAGAAAGTGAAATTTCTTGGTAAGAATGAGTAAGGCATTACAGAAAAGTCCCTTTAGGACAAGAGAATAAGATTTCAAACAGAACCAAACACGAAAAGAAATCTAAATATTAAAAGCAATACATCAAAAAAATGATATTAAATTATAATTAAAACAGTCATTCCCAAAGTCACCCAGTCACACACAGAAGTGACATCACCATTCCTACAAGTATAGAGAGATTTTGCTCAGCATAGCTACTTTATTTTTGTGCTGTGACGTCACTGTTGGAATATTTATTCTAAACATTGTCACAGGAATGTTAAGAGAAAGAAATCTTAACCTCTCAAAGATTGTGCATACCCCCAAAGCAGAATTTTTTTTTCTGCAACAGTTGGCGCTAAAATGAAAAACTTACTGTGGGTGTGGGAAATTTAGAAATAAATTAATCATAGGTGAATAAGTAAGCAATTTACACATGATCAATTATTTGTTTTTATTTAGCTTAATAAGTACTTTAGTTTCCATAAAATACTTTATAAAATTATAGATACACCCTTAAACTTCTTAATTCCTTAACTTATAATTTTGCTTTACATTTTGTTATACTTTGAAACATGGCAAGGATACATTCAAATCTTGGATTCTCCTCATAACTTTGGAAGTTACTGCCTCAGACATTAATTTACTTTCTGAGACTGGTTTGAAGTGGTTGTAGTACTGAGTGCCATATTTCTTATATTGAGCACCTTTCAAAAATTTTCTGTTTCTTTTGTAACCAGCAATAGGTCCATTTTTGAAAACATTTGAAAACAGGCTTGGTAGGAAAACACGATCTCGATGCTTTGCTAACATTGTGGGGTTTTTGACCACAAGGAAAAGAGCACAAAATGAAGAACCTCAATGATACAGTCATCGAGCCAGGGTATAGACGAAATTTCCTTCTATGTCCCGTGAACATCGTTCATTCTGTACGATATCTTTCTGCATTCCTCACTTTCTTTCTGCGACTATGTTACACCATTGCTCAATGTTCTGCTTTGGGAGTGCCTAATATATAATACCAAGTATGTAAGCACCATTATGTCAAATTGATTCATTAAATATAATATAGTATATTCAGTCATTGGACAAAAAAAAAAGACCAAAACTAGTTTTGGTAGAATTTTCACCAGAGCTAGTTTTGGATGTAGCATTCTTGCCAGAACAGTTTTGGTCATTTTGAAGGGCAGAACTAATATTGGTTATTATTTTATGCTATCACAAAAATAATAAAGTTTCAGGTACTTCAAACAATATTTAGACTATTTTCAGTGGTAAAAAATATTATTATTATTTTCTAGAAATTAGTAAATCTGGCAGTGTTCCCCTTTTCAATGTTTCTTATGCTCAACTTGTTGGAAAATTTTCATTCTGACTTTATATTTTCCCTTATTTAACATCAGTGTTTGCACTAAGGCTGAAAATACATAAAACACAATTATGGGGTCTCAGAGAATTGTCATGATATTTCACGGAGTAAAATGGAAATAAGTTTATCATAAATTAAGATAATTCTATTTATTGGTTGTCTCACAATCATTTTATTACAGAACTAGCTTTGCTAAAGTCATACAGAAAGGGTTAACTTTAAACTTTATTGTCAAAAAAGTAGTTGCAAACTGTGTATGACCACGTGCAGGGCAATAAACTAAGTTACTCTCCGGAGACAAGCAAGGGACAATCCCATCAATTCCGACCAAGAGTCCATGGGAAGAGGATTTAATATTTACAAAAGAAATTATTTAATAAATACCTACTGTTATCCATTTATTATTCAAAAAAAAATTGTAGATATTAATGCAGTAAAAATTCGAGATTAATAAAACAAAAGTATTAAACATTCTCGCCCATGGAAAAATCTGCTACTACCCGGAGGAAAACCGGAGAAAAACACGAGTCGAGAAGGAGTTACAGAAATAAAGTACACAACCCTGCCAAGGATGCGTACAGTTAAAAATAAATGATTAATACACAAAAGGAGCAAAATCAGCCTGCATGAAAACGTAATTTAATCAATATCTAAATTACAATAACAGTAGCGTGATAAATTATTAACATCACTTACATCATCCAAAGTCTTGTGGAAAACAATATTTATTAGGAAATTGAAACTCTCATTAACTTTATTTATTAAAATCTGTAAATTCTTTCACGGTATAGAAACAATAGCATATCATGAAACTTTTAATCGCGGATTTTAGAAGGTTCAATTTATTTCTATATTTTAGATTTTTTGGAAAGGAATTATACAAAATTATTCCTGAGTGTTTTGGACCTCTTTGGCAAAAAGTTGTTGACACCCCAGGATAATGAATATTAGTCTTAGTACGAGTGTTGTGTTCGTGAACTAGACTATTTCTTCTAAAGAAAGGGTGGGATTTTAATAGTTCTGTCTTGAAAGAAACACGAGTACTTCATACATGTATATGCAAGGGAGAGGGAGAAAATTTAATTCTCTAAATAAAGTTTTACATGAATTTCGGGGGCATATAATCCGAATTATTCTCTTTTGAATTCTAAAAGTTTGAATGCTCTGAGTGAATTGGCCCCAGAAGATAATGCTGTACCGTAAATGAGAATATACATTTGCAAAATACACGCAGCGAGAAATGTGTTGACTAACAATGTTGGCTAAAATTCGGAATGTATAGCATATTTTGATTAGTATGGAATTATCAACATGACAATTCCATTTGAGTTCTGAATATGAAGCCCTAAAAGTTTTGTTATCTTGACTGATCTTATTTGTGTTCCATTTAGCGAAAGGGATATAGGAGGAAGAGATTTTGTTACACTATTGCGAAATGACATGGATACTGTTTTATCGGTTTTAACGATGAGACAATTTGAAAGAAACCAAGACGAGAGGATAGATAGAGCATTTTGTGCACTGACATGTTTACAGAGTAGATTTGTGTCATCAGCAAAGATGATAATTTTGCAATTGGGTGTGGTGTATGACATACCATTGACATACAATAAAAAGAGGATAAGGCCTAAAATTGAACCTTGAGGAACTCTGCAAGTAAGTGTCTTTGTTTCTGAAAGGTAATATTGACATACTTTACTTTCAACATGGGAAATTTCTACTTGCTGATGCCCATCTTTGAAGTAGGAAGTTAGCCTTGATGTGGCAATTCACAAATGCTGTATGTGCAGTTTTGAGAGAAGAATTTCGTGATCGATTACATCGAATGCTATTGAAAAATCAAGAAAAATACCATGTGGATTATCTCCATGGTCAAGAAAATTCATTACGTCATTTAGAAAAGAAAATATGGAGCTGTTAGTCGAAAGGGATTTCCTGAAACCGTGCTGATCGTTTGAGAGAATATTATTACGCGATAAGGAGTCTAAAAGTCTCTTATAGAAGAGTTTTTCCAGGATTTTTGAGAAAGTTGGCAATAGTGAAATGGGTTAATAGTTTCCAACATCACGTTTATTTCCTTTCTTATGTAATGGTTTCACTTTAGCTTTCTTAAATGTCAGGAAACACACCTTCTGATTAGGAGTTATTGAAAATATGTGAGAGTGGATTTAATATAATGTGAGTGGAAGATCTTACTATAAATTCAGGTATATATAACCCTGCTGAAAATTATATTTTGATGAACTGACGTCACTCATAACTTCACTAGAGTTAGTCTCGGAAGTGAACATAGAATGCGGTACGTATGTGGATGTATTTGGTGGACATTGGTTTTGAGTTACTGATTTCGATATTTTACCTATTTTTGAGAAATAGGAATTAAACAAATTAGCGATGTCCTTTGGGTTTGATACAATTTTGCCATCGTCTTGTAGGGAAATGTTTTCTTGGCGATTTTCTGAAGGGGATGTGTAATTTTTTATAATATTCCACATGGTTTTAGTACGATTGTTCGACTCTATTATCTGTCTGTCATTTTCCATTACTTTAGCTGAATAGACCACTTTTCTGAGAATGGATTTATATTTAAGGAAATAATCTTGAAAATCAGATGGTTGGTTATTGAGTTTTAAACAATAATATAAATAACATTTGTTTTTGGAAGAAATTCTAATCCCTTGAGTTATCCATCAATTGTGATTGTTTACTTTAACTAACTTACTTTTTTTCGGGAAGTAAGTGTTGTAATACTTCAAGAATATTGAAATAAATACATTGAATTTATCATTGGTGCTTTCACATTTATACACGTCATCCCATGCTTCCTGATGTAAAAGGTTTTTAAAAATTGTTAAATTTTTTTCATTGTACTGTCTAGTAATCTTGTAGAGGATATTTCATGGTTTTAATTAATTTATCTTCAATACTTACTATTTGGACAAGGTGGTCACTATACCCTGGTTTAAATATTTGAGAAGTATATATGAGTCTATTATTGACAATTATCTGGTCCAGCAATGTTTGGGATGAAACAGAGTGGGGTCGATTATCGTAGTAACAAGATAGAAGGAACTGATTAAATTATTAAACTGATTCTTGGGATTGTGCTAGGAATCCGATTCACTGAGGAAATCAATGTTGAAATTGCCACAGATAACTATAGATTTCGTATATTTCTGTGTTAGATGTTTTAATACGATTTCGAAACTCAGAAAAAACATTTCAAGATCTGATTGAGGTGGTCTGTAAATACACAAAACTACACAATACCTTTATCGGTCAAATGAACTGACAAATACTTCTTTTACTATTTTTCTATCAAGTGATTGAAATTATTATATTACAAAAACCATTTTCACTTAATTTTACAATATTTTGTTATATATCTTGTGGTGTTGTAAACAGATGGAGATTGAAGAAAGGACTAAAAACCTGTACATTTGCATTTGTGAATGCTGGGTAAAAGCTAAAAATTGCTTACAGTCCTTCTAGGAATTTTCACACAATTTATAGGAGACAGCTCTAAGTAGACTCTTTAAGATATAGAACTATAGAACCTAGGAATAACTGCCAGAGTATTTTTCATTATGAGATAAAAAATTAGTGAAACAGGTACTAGACTCTATCCAAACCTATATTTTCAGTTAAATGGTTCTGCTGCATTTGGGAAAAAAAATGAAATAAATAATATTTTTACTTTTTATGATCATAGGCAATAAAAATAAAAACAAACTCTTACTCTCATGTATTAATATAATATGATTAAAATAAAATGTTCAATAAATAACGTATACTCAATCTTGGCTCAATTTCCGAATAATTAGGGTGTTATATGTTAATCAGCTTGTTAAATGGATTACGCATCTAAAAAATAGTTCTTTAGCGTATCTTTAATTAGTCAATAAATAATTTTATTTAATCGTGTATTAAACTATCACCTATATTTTAAGATGAATGATACTGCTTTGTGTGGAGAAAATCCCAAGTGTATAACCCATTTAGTTTTCACAATCATAGGTAACAAATATACACAAAATTTGCATTGCCCAAGATTTTACTTACTTGTTAGACCAATCTTATATCTCTGGAAAAATAAAATTGTGTAAGATAAAAATAATTTAACTTCCTGTTTTTTTTAAACAAGTATATAGCATCCTGAATTTACAATTTCATTACAAAACAAATTTAATACAAAACTTGACTGTATATACCATTTTGAGTTTCATCTCCATCAGCAAGAATGAATAAATCCTTGGGTGAAACCACCCTTGAGCAGTCAAGGCAAAGTTGTCTAAGAGAGAAACAAATCAATCGAAATCTCACCAATTAGCCTAGCACACCACTTCACACTTAGTTAGGTAAATTTAATGCCCGTATGTGCCAAACTTGTATTGACATGGAATCATGTCACTGATTATCTGAAAGGCCCCGAAATATATGGATTAAACCCGTCTCTTTTGATTTAACATTTTTACATGACCATCCCTTCCTAGGGCTGTTTACCCACCTCCTAAACCCATTGGTGACCCAACTCTAGCATAACATCAGAAGAGTCTCATCTCAGTATCTCGGGTAGAACAAACCTACTTGTTGGGAGCTGCACAGGTCAAATTTTCACTTCTGAAGCAACACAACAGTGGCAGTGCACCTGCACCATTTCATTAAAACACTTGTTATATCTGAACTATTCATCCAAATTTAATAATTTAAAGATATATTTCATCATTGTTAAATGTACAAAACAGAGAAAGGTTTAAATTTTATGATGGTTGATTCTTGCTTAAAAAATTGCTCTCTTAAATTGAAACATTTAGTGACTCCCTCTTAATATCTTCTTTTCAATAATTTAGGTTAACATGTTTTAGATAGACATACACAGTTGCAGACTTTCTAATAAAACTCTTTGAGACAAACAATATTGTCATTCATTGTAGTCCCCTATCTCTAACAGGTAGGCAGCGTAAGCGAATATAGTGGATTCCCCCACCCCCTCAACTTCATCGACATTTATTGTCAAAATCCATCCTCTGTCTTTCTTCCACATATTTTTAAAATAAAAGTTAGCCTATTTTCATCCAGGACATCTAAACTATCTCCTAGCCAAATTTCATCATGATCGGTTAAATGTTTTGTTGTGAACAGGTAGCAAACAGGCAGACACACTTTCACATTTTACTTTTATATAAGTATGAATAATTAAAAGTATTCTACTTATTTATTTACACTTATAATACATTAGGGAAACAATGCATCATTAGCGATAGTGTTTAATTTCCCATCAGAGGTTTTCATTCCACATGAACTTTACACACAAAAATTTAATTCAGAATATTTTACAAGCAATTCATTGAGTCATAACAACTGTAATACCTGAAGTTACCACCAGAATAGTTTTCTGAAATATCTGATAACAAAACTGTCAAACAATTTATCAGACTTTAATCTAACCTATATTTTAAAGTGAATGGCACTGCTTCATAAAAAAATCTGTACTTTTAGCTTTCATGATCATACATAATATATTAACAAACCTTAATTATATATCATAGTATGACACGATTAAGGTAAGATGTTTAATGATTCACATCCTTTTAACACTTTGCTAAATTTTTAATAGTTAGAATGATATTTTCTAGATATGCAAGCTGTTACGTGTTACTAGTTACGTGTTACTGTTACTAAAAGGCATTGGCGCCTGCTTATCGCAAAAGGACGAGGAGGGTAATAAACATCCTGTTCTTTACTTGAGTAGGAAGTTTTCAAATGCTGAACGAAAATACAGCACTAGCGAACAAGAATGTCTCAGCTTAATTTTTGCGGTACAAAAACTGAGATATTATCTTGACAATGGTAAGCCGTTTTTAATCCAAACATCATAATCCGCTCACTTGGCTGAAGACATCAGCCAGTAAAAACGCTAGGATGCACAGGTGGGCTCAGTTTCTCCAAGAGTTTGATTTCAGCATTGAACACAGAGCAGGTATAAACCATGTCAATGCAGATTTTTTGAGTAGGATATAACTCTGAATATGCGGCATGTTTTTGTGTAGATAAGTCTAGAGTATTTATTTCTTGTCATTTTTCATTGTTAATTTATTTGGTTTGCGCAAGTAGTCATTGCATTAATGTATGTTATTTTAATATTGATTGGAGATTTGAAACTGTTTTTACAATCTGCGGGTACGCACATATCTATGTTGTTTATTTCAGCAAAGTGTAGTGTATTCAAGAAAAGTGAGAATACTTTGTTCCCCAAAGTGCATCAAGAAAATTACTTTTCTTCGTACTTAAATACTCTTCAAAACTCAGAAAAGTTTTAGTGGGGGAGAGCTGTAACGTAGTACCAGTGCCCTTCGTTTTGTTTGTGAGGCTGATCTGTTTTTTTAAGAGAAAGTGACGCTTCGGTCGCCGGAGCTGTAGTAGAACTATTTTTAGAAGTGAAAGGTTCGCATTTTTCGAGCATTAGCAGATCACGTGACTGTTAATCTGATCTGTTTTAAAAAGAGAAAGTGACGCTTCGGTCACCGGAGCTGTAGTAGAACTATTTTTAGAAGTGAAAGGTTCACATTTCTCGAGCATTAGCAGATCACGTGACTGTTTATCTCCATATAAGAGGAGGCTTCATGCTGCATCGAACAGAAGTCGAGGGAAGTAGCTCATGGTATGCTACAGTGATATTGAAATTACCCCTGTGATGACTTGGAGGAGTAACTTGTTACAAAATAGTTTGTGCATTTTATGTTTTTGTTGTAAACCTATTTTGTGTTTGAGATTACATTTAATATACTGATAAATTCTTTAGTAGTTATGTTTCTTGTAATAGTTTGTTACGCCTGATGACGATTTATACTAAAAGTCAAAACATTGCGTACTTAATAGCACACAATTCGAGGGGAGTATGCCACAGTGATATTGAAAAGACTCCCACAACGACTTGGAGGAACAAGTTGTTACAGTGTTAAACAGCTACAGTGGATTGCATGTCTATAAAACAGACTTTAATATTTCTTTAATTTATTAATAAATGATTTATTTAACTGTGTATTGCACAGGAAAATACAATGCAATATAATACTGCATTGTAAGAGGTAACAAAATACAATGAATTCTTGCAAAATATATGTATACATAAAATTAGTAATTTATCACAACACACAAACACCTCATGAAGGATTGGCCCCCAAAAGTTACTATTGTCACCTTTTCTAAGATTTAGAAGGCAAAACTATTCACAAATATCAATACAAGATACAAAATTAACCACATAATGACAATAAAAGAGATTAATTGAAAATATCACCTTGTTTCTGATAAAATAATATATACGCATTGCAGTAGTCTTCTTCTTGCGGACGTTGTTTCGTTACACTTTCATCATTGAAATAATGCCATTCGTTAGTTTGGGGATTTTTACTATATGCAGTGTAATGCCCTCCAGCAGATCCTGCCAAACCAAGTTAATCAATTATTTTAATCAAGTAAAATCAAAAACTAATAATTAATAACATTGGATGTTTGTTCAAAAATTTGAATTCCACTGATACCTTGAAAAATAATAAAAGATTATTTATAATGTAATAATAATTAGTGAAAATTACTACTTATACCAAAAACAAAAAGTAGCTCAGGGGACAACAATTCTTGAAGATTGATTCAAATTAAAACAAGAAGAGAATACTCAAAAAGAAAATTGTTAGTAAGGAAACAATATGATTCATCATAAAACATGTTATAATTACTTTACTGAGAATTCATTAAGAATATGATTTGAAAAAGAGAATAAATGAGTTTCATGGAAGGTAAAAGGTGAGTATTTGCAAAGTAGTATGTCTAATGATGTGAAAAATTGTGTACAGTTAAGTCTCTGACAAAATACTGCAAGTAAGAATTTCCAAAACATTACATGACAGTATTAAACAGAGTCAGTGTATGCATTGTCACAATATTTAATTTGTTATATTTCATTTAAAACCTATTAATTTTAACAAAGAGATATGACCGTTGGTATGTGTTTTCCTGGGTTCCATAAAATAAACTCACCTACCCAACACCTCTGCAATTCTAGACATCACTAGATTGTACAGAAGTACTTTTGTAGAAAACAAACAGCAAATAATAAAGCTAATAATACAGCAAAATGGAGACAGAACATACAGAACTCTCAGACATATCATGAAAATATATAAGGCTGAAAGATGGTAATCAATACTGTTTTGGGGATAAAGTTACAATAATACCTGAGATGCATAATACACAATGTTTTATCGACAAAAACGTTTATGTAACTAGCATAAAAATGTTATAAATACTTTCTAAGTGTTTTATGAATTACATTTCAAACAGGTTTACTTATGATGCCATAACATCACTATTTCCTTATTCTTGCACATGATGTGTTCAATGCTACAATTAATTTGAGAAATTTTACACCGCAATGACACGGCTTCATGATGTACTGATAACAATGAATATACTTACCACCAAAGTGGCACACACATGCATATAAATTATACGGCAAGGAAGTATCACGCTGAAGTACTGATGCAGGAGTAACAGAGAGACCAGAAAGAGGAAAGGTAACTTTGTTTTCCAATTTCAAACTCACACACTCATGAAACACAAATCTGTAATGAAGATCAATTATATTACCAATCGGGTAACAAACTAAGCAAAAATTATCATAGTAAAATTGTAATATTTTTATTTATTAATTATTTATTTTATGTCTAGTGGCAAGATTCAGGCTATAAGGGCTTCTCTTCCACCTAACCATGATTTGGGCGAAGGAATTAGGAAGGAAAGATGTTGGTTTTGCCAAGGAACTCAAAGTACCAAACTTACATTGGTCTTGAATAAGCAAGAGCATCCACAGCTAAAAACCTCATCTACTTTGGCTGAGCACAGAAAGGCAAGGACAAACAAATACTACCAGTAGCCAATAAATAAAATAAATTCAATGAAGAATAAAAAAAATTACTAACAAACATAAAATACCTTTTCAGATAAACAATAAGAAAGTCTGGATATCGCCAAACAGAGAGTGTTTTGGTAGCACATTGATTCTTCTGACATACAGGACAATACCAAGGATTGTGTTCATCAAGTTGTTCACTGAAAAAAAAAAATGAAATTAGCATAATAAATTAAGAAAACCTGAAAAGAAAACAATTTGTGTGTGGTATGAAAATGGACAGGACTTAGTACAAAACCTTGAAGAACTCTTTCACATTTTAGACCTCAACTTTAAAAAACAATAAATTGAAAGCCATCTTTCAGTCAGTCCCACTCAAATTTGTCCCTTCACTTGCATTCCCAATGGCACTCAATGGCTCAATCAATACCACGGAAGCAACCCCATTCATTCTCCAAATTATCATCCTGTTCCCCAGAGCATCATGAGTGTTTGTGTTTCCAGTCACATCTCAATGAAAACATTCAAGTGGAATGCTAGGTTACATCTACTTTGAATGATCATTGTTAATGACTTTCATATCAAGTGTTTTTTACTAACTCAAATTTACTTACTCATTCTAAAATGGAGCAAACCTATGGCTCTTTCCTGAGAGAAATGATGACAGAAATGTAGGAAGTTGCTCAACACACTAATATCTCCCAGCTCTTGGGGAATTAAATGAGACACTTTTCTCACTTATTTTTTTGTACAAGGGAATTTATTTGTCGTACGGCTTTAAGTCTGGGAAGGCTGCATAATGGCTTTGTTTCACAGCCTTCCTACACTCTATTGCATGCTTCCTTCTAGAGAATAATACATTCCCAGAAGCCAAACTGGGTAAATAGAGAAGCAAATAGAGAAGGGGTAAAATAGAGGAGCAAATCAATGAAGGGAAATACTAAATGGCAAAGGAAACAGGAATATATCGAGAAAAAATCCCACCATATCCAGAAATGTCATGTGTTTGCATCCATCACAACTGTTTACACCACAGAACCATGCCACTTCTCACATAATAGTCAGTGCTATCAAAGCAAGCTCATCAATAAAAAATTATGGTTACAGATAATTGTAAAAGAATTCTTAAATCTAACAAAGGGAAATTAGCAATAAATTTCTCATCACAAATAGCACACTTATCAAAACATTAAAGTAACATAATAAGTAATGAAACTTTTCCAATACCTTCCCATAAACAATTAGAATTTTATCAAACAAGAGGTCATTTCAAACAAGTTCCATTATAAAGATATGAGTACAAACTATTAAATAGAAGATGAGAACAACCTAATAAATTCTTCATACCTTTCACTAAAAGCCTGCAAACAATCATACAGTGAAAGTGGATCTCTACATCGCATATCTCTCATGCTAGAATGCTCCACAGGATTTGTTTTTTCATCAACAGTTTCAGTCAATCGCACAGCCAAAGTATCTCCAGTCTGCAGAAGAACCTCCCCATTTGAAGCAACTCTGCATCCTCGACAATGCATAGTGTACATGCATCGTGAACAATGATATCCCTAGAAAACATCAAGAGTGGTGTTCATATAAAATTGTACAGAACAAATACTGATTTTGCTTTCCGGTGTTACGGAGTAAACCAATGAATTACTTTTTTTTTCTAGAGAAACTAATAACAGCAATATAACAGAGTGGTTTCAGAGATGAGAATAAAATATCTTAATCCAAATTTACTACACATGTCAAACACCATTGACATCACTTCCAGAATTTGGCTTTATAATGTATTTCAAACTTTAGAGGACCACTCTATTCAAGGTGTTAATGCAATCTAGTATCCATACATATGATATCAATAGGAACAAAGGGAGATTTTCTTAATTCAGAAGAATAATACATTACAAGCATTTTGTCTCAGCTTGCCTCAAATTTCATTACTTCTTAAAAAAGAGATGTATAAGAGTTACACTTTTATTTCAAAGTTAATCATACCATGAGTTCCAATCACAAAATGGACAACTGTAAGATTTTTCTCAGCAATGTTGATCCCTTTCCACTCTCATATATAATAGAATGCAAAAAAAACAACTTATCCATGAAGCTATGTTTGATAGCAGGTTGTTACCATCCAACATTGCTGATTTGCGGGATTTTCCCTAATTTGAGGAATTTCTGACTAATGGCAGAAAATTTTTGGAAATATATAATTTTCAGAAAAGTTTTGAAAAACTTCATTACATCCTTAATTTAACTTAATTTTATTTTATTAATTTAATTTAACTTAATTTAATGACAATATAAAATATATCTTTATAAATTTAATTGTCTCCAAAAATTATTATTTGCTGTTGAGAGATGATGTTGGATATTAACTCACAATCAGTCGAGTAGTTCCTAGTAACAAACAATGTCTTGAGATCAGTTCCAGTTCCCGAGATTTGGGCCTTACATGATATCAGGTGATATTGAACGCTGCTTTGCAATTATCGACAACATGAAGCAAGGTCACAGTTCTGTGCATTGTCTTTGCAAATAAGAAAAGAAGTAATCAGTGTTAAAAAATTTGTAAGCTTATTTGTGATCAGATAACCAAATGGATATAACACATTTTTATCATGGAAATCAACTCTGCCAGCAAAACAAGGTATGCATAGAAGGGATTCCATAAACATATGCGATTTTGAAGTAAGAATGCATGTCAAAATAATGATAATCTTTGAAGATAAATAAATTTTAGGGTTTACCACTGTGCTGTTAAGTTATTTGAGGGGTATAAAGGGAAAGTTACTTAGTAACTTTCTCCATTATTTAATAAAATACAGTTTCGTAGTGTACCCATATCCAATAATGGAAAAACATTACTCCAGCAACATGATCACTAGAAAAAAAGTTAACCTGAGATAAGATAATCATGCAGTTTAACTTTTTGTAAATGAATAAGTTCTGAAAAGAATGCCACCAACTCCACATACATATGAGTGATTTTTCTACGCAGTTTCCTCAGCAGTTTTTCTTTGGTATGTTGATTAAATTTCTGAAGCTTTATCGTGTCTGATTTTTTAAAGCAAACTAGCTCATTACTTTTCCTTTGAAAATTTAAAAGCATTTGGTAATAATTTGGGAGCAACTCATTCTTCCAGTGATAAATTTTGGTCAGGTGAAAATGGCGACAAGTTGGGAATTGAACCCGGGACTCATGCATTGATTGCATAGGTGTTAACCACTACACCACCCGTTCCCCTTCCTCAGCTGTACACCATTTCCACACTGACCTATTCTTCCAGATTTAGAGAGGAACTCTTGTGAAAACCAGGTTAGAGCTAAAATCTTTCATAGTTTTCCTCATCGAGATAATTGAAATGCCATGTTCTTATGAACAACTAAGTTCAGATCTAGTGAAGTCTGTTTATTTCAAAATTTCAATAAATTGCATTTTCAGTAAAATGTGTGCTAAAACGATAAGAAAAATTACTGTTTATGCCAAATACAAGGATGTGCATAGACTTAAAATACACTCTTAAAATGATTCCAAAGTATAATAAAGCTTCTGGTGCACTATTTCATCATTTTGCTCTATATTTGAAGATAATAACATTCATCAATCATTAGTAAATATATTTTTTTAATGAACATATTGTGAAGTTAAGTATGAATAGCAAGAAAATAACTGAATAAGTATGAATAAAAAGAAAATAACTGAATAAATTTCCCAAATTGGAATATGCAACTCAAGTTCTGGGACATTCAAGATCAGCAAAGCTGTTACCATCAGAAATAAGATATTTTTGACAAAACATGACAGAATAATCTTATTCAGTGCATCTGGAGCTTAATAGATAATTCCTTATATGGTTTATGAGTACTTCCTTTTTGTTTTATTTTAAATAATGACCCATACAACTACTTACTATAATATCTACCACAGAGTTATTATTGTACAGAGACTTTTATTGTTAATAAATAGGGAGAAACGACAACAAATGGTTTTGCAAAATCTATTATTACTCAAACCTATCTCAGCAATCAACTATAATAATTAAATCTTTAAAAAAAGATCATTTGACTTTTGTACAATTAAATGTTCCAAAACCTTTGCAGTCCCTATAACAACAAAGCTCTCAAGGAGATAAAGATCTGAAGATCTCGAGGTATTATTGCCTCAATTCAATGCAGATTCTATCTGGATAGTCACTTACTTGTCCGTCAACAAACAGAATAGTATATGGTGCCTGATATGGCACCAAACAATCAACAGCCTGATATAAGTCCTGACCCGAGAGTCTGTTAGGAAGACGCACGAGATTCGGATGTCCAAATAATCGCATGCTCTTTTTATTGTTATTTCCATCACCATCAGTATCCATTCGGAAAACAATAGGGACATTCAGTAACCTGAAAGTAATGTATCTTTTAAATTATGTAACTGATATTAAGTGCCAGGTAGTAAGTGTTCACAATCTTTAACTAATAAACATACCTAATAGTAGGTTTGTAATCTCCTAACTTCTTAATGGGTATAAACTCAGTTTCAGGATTAGCCACAACACCACAAACCGGACAAGTTAACTCAGAACCTCCATAATGTTTGCATGATGTCTTTACACAAAAAAGAAAGATTGGATGAAAGTATAAATAACACCCAACTGACATCAGAAAATAATATGGATATGTTAAAACTCATACAAAATACACATTTTTTTACCTCAAGACAAGTTTCACAAAGAACACAACTGCAAGCAGTGTGTCGTCTCAAATCTAAATCCATTTCCTCCAAGCAAATGGCACAACTTCTCCATCCATCCCCTTGCTCACTAGGACTATGAATAGACAACCCCATGTCACACTCATCTTCTTCCATAATAGGCTCCATGAAAGCAGGGGGGTCTTTGCTATGACCAGAATTACCATTTGCCTTCCCACCTCCATTAAGGTTAGGTGTCAAATCCAAAGGTTTTGAGCACTGCAAAAAATAAATCCATTTTTTTACAATCAAAATAATGAACATGTAATACATATTTCGATCACATGTAACAGACAAAAGACGCATACATAAATGAAAATCCCTCAACTGTACCAAAATACCATAAAAAACACAGTATAAAAATTAAACATTTTCAAACATTACAACACATTTAACAAGAATCAATTTCCAAAGTAAGCAACAAAGAAAGAAAAAATTAAGAAAACAAAATCTACTCTCAACAAACATACCTGAGAAATAAGTCTCTTTGACTTTGAATTCCTCTTTCGTGCAGAACTCTCAGATTCTGATACATAATGTCCAGGAGGTGGTAATAACTCAAATGCATAAATACTTCGATTAGTGTCATTTACATAACGAAGTAATAAATTATCATCCTGTCAATAAAATAAATATACGATAATTATAACTTCTTCACATCAATAAAATGTTACTTCCAACATGGATAGGAAATAATTATACACCTCCATTCAAAGAAATTCATATAAAGCCTCTTCAAAAGTAATAAAAAATATCAACATGTTTATTTTATAATTTGTAATAGAATTTGTTATTACTCATCCATTATGAGCTGTGACAAAATAACACTACCTATTTGGCTTAGGTTATTTGTTTTTTCAGGTCCTTATATGTTACAAAAAATTTTATTACCTCTTGTTGAAGATAGTTGTTTGAATACAACAGTGTGGATAAAACCTATAGTATAAGGATCTAAACATTCTTAATGTTTTTTCATGCTTACGTCTATTGTCTCGGTATTTTGTTTTACTGTATTTACCTGAAATTAGTTCCACTTTTTACCGAAAAAATCTCCCAAACATCCAGGGGGAGACTATATTTGGAGTTGAGGACGGGAAACTTGATAACTCTTAATTTCATGGGTGAAAAGATTTAAGCGAACAATAGTCATATATGTAATGCAAAGCAAAGACAAGATATAACTTTTATGCAGAGAAAACTGTTGAAATAATAAGAAATGGGTAACAATATCTTGATGGACAATGATTGATGATGGCGGGATTTATCGCTATTTCAAAATGGAAACTGAACTGGTCCTTGTCATCTAAGAAAGACCAATTGCAGTCAGAGTACAGACTGTCACACGATTCTGTTGAGAAACAGATCTTCTATGATACAATGAAAATTTGGGCAGTCAAAGAAGTTGCACACAGTCACAGCACGACAACTCGAAGTAGAGCTGAAGTCCATGTGGATCTGGCACTGACAAGAGAAGTTGCATCAGTTAGCTTTTCATTTTAAAATCCTTAGGAATATGCTTGCCAAATTCAAAGGAAGCGGGGACTGTATTCAAGTAAATACTGTAAGATGTATAAAACACTGACTCTGTAGTCACCAAGAATGCACCAACCTTAACTCTTTGCCAACAAAGGATTGTTTAAGTACCAGTGTATTATTTTCTGATTGTGGAATACCCTGGAAGCAAATAACTCCATATAAATGCCTTCATAGATTCCAGTATCAAAATGGCAAAACATTTAAATAAATTTCATGACAAATGTTTTTTAACAATTGAAGAATTCAAAATAGTATTGAAATAATGAAATAAAATATTGTTGTATTGTCTTATTGTACTCCATTTATCTCATCCCATGTTTCATTAACTTCTGTACACACTGTATTGACATAAGACAAACTATTTTAAACCTTATTCCAAGTAACTTGTCACCCAAAATCCTTTAATTTTGAATTTGTTTACCCAAGTGTATTATTATTTCATTGTTTAATTAACTATTCTCTTTAATTTAATGTAAAGAATTACATTATTCTTCACCTAACAAACAACATAATAAAATGTAACTAACGATCAATATTTGAGGGATATTGTGGTCCAAAATTCAATTTTGGGTGATAAGATCTGACACTTGTCTTATGTTCAAGAGGGATTACATGCAGTAGATAACTTCTATGTCCGTTTTTTTTAATTGACCAGAGAGATTTAAACACAAAGACAGTGTCAGGATATTTGTGAGAAATTGTTCAATTATTTTAAGACTTAAGGTATCTTAAATTTATTTCACAACCTTTTGTTACTATTTTTCAAAATTATATTCCTCTATTGTGAGAATCACAGGTATCTTATTAAATATCTGCAACACAAATGTAATTCTGGAATATTAGGCTTTGAAATGGGAACCAACAATCAGTATTACACTGGAGATCACTGTAGCCTTACTACCATTATTCATATACTCTCAACACAATACACAACCAAAATTATAAAACACTTAGATTTTATTCTCTTCCTCTAAAGTCACGTTAAACTGAACGGTGAAGCAAGTGCTTAAATTGGGACATCTTGTCGACTAGAACAGCACACCGGAAGAAGTAGGCAGTTGTATAAATTTGTTTACAGCCCCCTCTTTGAGAGGTTAAAAATAGCATGCAGTATACTATATAATATTGTACTTGAAAGTGTTTATCTAATACTCTCAAACGAGCAATTGTTGTATATATATGGATGTATATCTCAGAAACAGCTCTTCAGAATTTTCACCAAAATTGGTATAAAAGGCAATTTTTACCCCAGGAATCCACTGGGCTAGGTGCTGATTTGGTGAAAAGTAATTCAATTTTGCTGTCATTTTTCCAAGATGGCATCGCAAGCGGGGAAGTTTGAAGGTCCAAAACTCAAAATTATCTTAAGTACAACAACTCAAGAAGTGTGCCAAATATAAACTCTGTGCCCTTTTGCAATATTGGCCCGTATAAAAAAATCCCCTGGTTCTGGACTACAAGTCCATAAAAGTGAACTGGTTGAGTCCAACAATTACACATATCTCATAGCATATCAGTGGATGATAATAGGAACCAAGTTGGACCTCACCACAACTATGTCAACTCTTTCATACTTACCAGAAACATAAATATTTTATTAATAAATTCTTTCCCTCCAAAAAAATGAGAATCTCTAAAAGTAATCTTATTTCCCACAGAGCAAATATGGCAAAACTGATAATTACCAAAATTCTTGCTATGTGACTATCCAATACTTCAGCTAGAGCAATACTTTTAGGAGCATTGTCACCCATTCTCAGCATAACTTGCTCCTTCAAATTCTTAACTTTGTCTTGCTTATTTAAAGTAACCAAATACTTTACTGTGTTGTTCGATGCTGCAGGTACGAAAGTTACACCTGAAAGAGGCAGAAAACACTAAAATACATAGCTACTTTAACAAATCTAAATATTGTTGCACACAAGATGCTCATGAATTCATTAATACTTTCATAGGTTTGAACATTTCTTTGTTCAATATCGACAGTAATATTACACATAAATGAAGACATAACACTCAACATGAAACAGTTTATATTTCCAATTAATTTAATGTAATATAAAATACATTGTTAGTGTGTTTAAAGTTACAAAAGAAAAAGTCACTAGTCTTCAACAACTTTCCACCAAGTCAAAAAGAGCATGATGCTAAAAGTAATGAGAAGGAAAGAAATTTGTAGCTTGTGAAGTTTCATTAATAAAAGTAGAAAACATTTTGCAGTAATTAAAATATCATAAAAAGAGGAAATACTCTAGAAGGGTCCGTTAAAAAGATGTAGGAATCTATGAATGTGCTAAGGATAATAGGAGGGGCAACGTGCTTGCAGCACAGATAGTATGTTCAAACGGCCATCCAACCATACGCGCTGAGCGGACACGTGTAGGTTAAAGGGTGGCGCGTCATTAAGAAGGGGGAGAAAAGGGTGAAAAGTATATGGGTGAAATCTCTTCCGTTCCATATACAAATATATTTATGAAATGCAAACATCTAGTATATGTAATTACACAAAGTGAACAGTTGCAATCCTCTTGATTCACACTTAATATGTCCACAATACTCCTATTACTTATGTTCTTAAAAGTCATGTAAACTCAATCAACTTGCAGTCTTAGAAGTCGTGCAATTAACATTTCATAAAAGCCATACAATTAACTTGCTATAACCATACCCATGCAGTGTTCGAGAACCAAACCCTAAACTTAGATATTAAAAAAACTTCCATAATTAAACCAAACCCGCAAAACTTCACCGAGTTGTCATTAAAAGGTGATTGGGTGAACTAGCTGCCCAACACCTCCAGCGAGAGGCAACACTCGCCAACAGTGATGAGCAGTAGGCTGCTGCTATCTAAATATTCTCCTTAATCACGAATGACCGTGATCAACGTAACACAGAGCTCCCAAGACGACAGCTTCTGACCCCCCTAGCGCTCAACCCCACATTGTACGTGACAATGGAATGCAACAAGCAATAAAAGTTGCATATATGCACTTCATATGCTTCACTGCTTGCTACCTTGGCAAGGACTTCACATACTTACGGAATTTTGTATTACTTCTAGGTGTCACAATTGTAACATACCCAGAAGTGCCAGGTTGGTCAAATCAATGCTGGCCATTACATTCCTCTTGTTGTATCAAAATCAACACAGGTCGCAAAGCAGCAAGCACTCATTCAGACCCCCAAATGGGGGGAGGGGGAGGGAGAGAGAGAGAGAGAGAGAGAGAGAAGATACTCAAGTCTTATGTGAATTTACCTGAGTAATGGACCCCTGAAGGTTTTCAAAAAATTATTATTGTAATTTTGCTTGCATTGCCTTAACAAGAGTCTCTCTTAAGCGAAATGTTAACCAATAAATGTGAAATTCTACTTTGAATTAAAATGCAAAACATATCTATTAACTGGCAAAGAAGGCAATCCCGTGACATTAGTGCAACCAACCCTGATTTTACAGTGAGCATGTAAATTTTGCACTATACAACACTGATTTTTTTGTTCAGTTATCCTAATAGATTTATGAAACAATTATGAATTAATCATTTACACTAGTTTTCTTTGTCTGTATAGTCCAATACCACACATTCATCCAGTCTTTGTGAAACAAATAAATAGAAATAATAACAATAAAATTAAGTACATAAGTAAATCATTAACACTGACACATGATTCATGACAATGCACCTCCATTATAAATGCATTCCAAAGTTACCACATAGCTCTGCATGTTAAGGTTCAATGTTCCGTTAGTCTAGTGTAAATCAATAAATAGATGGAATCACTTATGGGGCTAAATTCATATGGGGCTGCCATGTCTCAATAACAGATTCATTTATTTTAATGTTGAAAACGGATATGTTCTTATTGAATGTGCAGAATTTGAAACAATTGGTAATGATTTTTTTTCTTTACAGCTTGCCACATTTAGCAAATGTATCTCTTAAAATTAAAAGTTTTTTGAAAAAAGTCTGCTTATAGCGCCCATACGGATATAAAAATGAATACAAAGCTTATACAGGAATATCCATTTGTCAAGTAATAGCGTCGTAAAACGAACAATGGGAAGCGGTGAACTCAGGTGCGGGTGCTATTATTAGGCAAGGACTCCGTTCGCCGCTCCCGTCTTGTGTTGTGAGCGGTCGGAGAGGATGAAGGCGGTCGGTCTGCGAGGCAGGGTCGGCGCAGGTCGACGCCGCGCGTCGAAAGACGAGCTTCATCCAGCCGTCTCCTTGCCTTTTCGGGGATTTGATTACTATTCAGAGAAGATATAGACTTCTAAACGAGTGCGTACTATCTACATAGGATAAAGAAAAGATTTTGTCGTGAGGGAAAAATTAATTCCGGAACATGTTCTTTGGAAATATACTGTATAAGATCCCGAAAGACCCATGATTATACGAGGAAAAAGAGTACACTAATTAACAAAAGAATGATGTACAATATATTTAGAATACAAGTGATAAAATATGAAATAAGGAATAAATTTGAAGTAGATTACTACCAACTCGTGAAGGGATGGGAATTTTAGGGAGAGGAGCGACGAGATCTGTTCGGTCAGGATTAATAATATTGTAAAATTCAGAACAAACATATATATTGTCGTCTTACAGTTACTGTGGGAAGGAGAAGTTAAAATGTTTGGTCCGAAGAAACATAAATTTTTAACGTAACGACTTTTGTAACGTAAGCGTTGGATAAGAAAGGATTTTTCAAAATTCTAATTTAAGAAGGGACATATAAGGAGAAATGTGAGTTTTTACATTATTGTATTCACCATATCTCGCGAAATAATTGAGACATAATCTCAGATTTTGTATAAAAATATTGCTAATTCACATACCTAGAAACGGGTAACACGAGATATCTTGTTTAAAAGAAATTAGAAAAATTTATGATAGGCCAATATAATTAGAATATAACAAAAGTACAAAAAAATATGAAGAGACAAGCTTCAAAAGTCACCCCCCCACCACCTATACATTTGAACACAGGCCACAACCAAAAAATGTCCCATGAGAACAATGCAGAGCAGAATAAGTACAATGACTTTTGACTTTTGTATCATTCTCAATCAGAATACAGGGATAGAACACCAATTTCGGAATGGCAAAGGCAATTCTTGCCCGAGGTAACACACAGCGGCGGCGGGGGATTGTGAAACTAAAACGCTTGTAAAATCTGAACTATTCGCCCAAATTTTACGATTTAAAGACAATTTTCATCTTTCTTAAATGCACAAGACAAAGAACGCATGTAATTTGATGAGGATTTATTTATACCTACTTGAATTTCTCTCATAAGTATTTAAACATGTATATTTTTAAAACTTTTTTTTTTCGATAATTTAGGTTTACCTTTGTAGATAGGCATGTGCTGTCGCAGACTTTTTTGTAGAACATTTTAAGACGAACAATATTTTCATTCATTGTTGTCACCTATCTCTAACCGTTTAAGTTGCGTATGCAAAAATCTCTCTCCAAAGATGGATTTTTTTCGACTTGACTCACTAATATCGCCAATCCCTATTGTTTGTTATTCCTAACGTAACAAAATATACACTAAAACCTTTCCAGAGAACATACTTATAAATTAAAAAAAGGATCACATAAATCGGATGGGTGGTTCAAAAGTTTTAAGAATATTTACAGACGTGCGATGATGGGCAGCGAAAATGAACAGGACTGTGTGAAGTTGGCTGCGGCCTTCGATGAAGGGGATGCAGGGGAGCGGTGAAAAGTGACAGCAGCATGAAGCGTGCTGCATACGTACGTACCACTTAGCTTTTATCTTAAATTTTCGTTTGTCGACCACAATTCTTTAGTAAAAGGTATGTGTTTATCACCTATAGCACTCGCATACTCAGCTCTAGGGCGCTGTAAGTCCACTTCTTGAGACAAATAATTTCTGGTGGCTTTAGAAATTCTATATTTTGTTGAATCGAATTGGAGTTGCAGATATAATTGTTTCAAATTCTGTGTTAAAAACAAAATAAATTGTGTTTACAGAATGAAAAACAGATCATTCGTTCCGCAGATATTTGAGTATCAAATTTTGATTATTTTGAAGCGCAACGTGGTGGCCGTTTTCGTAACTAAATTAGTTACATTTAACCGTAATATACAGGTAAAAATGACAACATAATATTATGCTCAATATAAGTAATATATTTCATAACTACTAAAACAAGCAATAAAAGTACAAACATTAGGTATTAGTCTCAGCAATAGTGTTTCATGAATAAATGTTTCTTCCACACAATGCTTTTCCCGTTGTATCCTCAAATAGCCACACGTCAACAATCAATTTGAAAATGATGACCCAGCGTATCGAAGACACAGAAAACATTGACTTGTAAGAAAGAAAACGAAACAGGATAAGAAAGCAAAGCAGGTGTGACTGAAGTCAGAATAGGCCTTTTTCTGTCCCTAAACAAATCTCATCACCAAAGGGTAGAAAGGGTTAAATGGTTACTAGGGAGAAACATTCCAATCTGTGTCTTCAATACACCTGAATCGTGGACACCCTTCCCTTTATTATCAATAACATTTGTTGTCGGTGGTAAGATTGTACATAGCTGCCTCAGGTCGTGCGTACACCCTTGACTGCGTTGGTACTGTGACAGGCTGCTAGGGCGGACGAGGAGCAACTGCTAGCCTGTAATGCTGTACATTGGCTGTGTGCTTTGTTGCTCCTATGAGGTGTTGTGTGTGAGTTCAGGAAGATGTTGGTCGAATCTTCTTGATGGATTTACGGAATATACACGGCTGACAGATTCCATTGGTGTCAGCACCGAGTCTGCATCTTTTGTGTCAAAACCTAGACATATCCTCTTTACTATGGCAAGAGAAAGAGCAGTGGTCACATACCTCACAACAATCACAATTAAGTTTGAACTGTCATTGTCTGAGTGTAGTATGTAAAGCCCTTGTCTTGACTGAGGATGAAGGATTTGTTGCTCCAGGTCTCAGAGAGTCCTCCAAATGAAAAGGAAAGGTGGGTTGATAATTGCGAAGATCTTAGATCGCCCGGATTTTTGAAAGGTTGAATGTGACATAAATGAGGGAAGGGAGAAGCGCAATTGTTTTCGAAGGCTTGAGAATAACCAAAATGTGGTTAGAATGAGGGGTCAGGAGTATTGTTTTAGAGGACGCCCAGCATCCCGTTGAAACAATGACTTATCCTGGTCCCTGCAAGGAGAAATGTGATATTTCTACTTGCCCTGGAGAATGTCTGGAATTTGGGCAATGGAGGGTGAATTGGATCAGTGGGGTAAACTGTACAGAGTTGTGTAAAAACTTGCGTATGCCTTCTTGGCGGATATACATGATGTCTTCAGTGCACTCCTCCAAGTCCCTCTGCTCCAATTCTAATAAAGATATACGGTTCTTCGTGATAACAGTATGGCCTAAGTTTAGGGCAATGGCCATATTGGAATTCAGTAAGAGTTGGGAGAGACAATGCACGCTAGAATTGGAATGAGCGATGTGAAGATCGTAAGGCATCTCGGCAAATATTCCAAGTTTGGAGGAAACTACCGCCACACAGACACAAGTAAGATGGTGTATGCTGGAAGATTATAAGGGCTGGGAGGAAGAGGTAAATTTCCAGGTCTCAGCTGAGATGTGACAGTATCTCGTATAAGATAGAAAGATTTTAGGAGGAAGTACTCTGACAGCATATTCCGCTTCAGCTGGGCCAAACCTGGAAATTGGTTTATTTAATTACGTCTCCAAACATTTCAAAACCTATGTCTCAATAACATCAACAACAAGACGGAGATGTCCATTTGCAGCGATTGCCCAAAGAGCTTGTGGAACGCTCTATGGACGGAGTTGGTCAATCGCAAGACTTAATCCAGCTGAGAGGAATGAGCTGTATAAGATGGATAAGATAACTTCTGTATAAAATGGATAACTTCTTTCCTGGTTTAAGAGTAAGATGTTTTCGAATCGGCACCTGTACCCCCAGGAGGCCGAACCTCATAAACTGATGAAAGACGAGGAGACGTTTAAGAGTCTGCTTGTGATAACGAAGAATTTCCCGATCTAATGGGAGGGGGACGATCTCAACCTATTGGCATGGAAATGTCTGTTCTTCGCGTCTTGTTTCAGCTTCCTTATGATAAAACTGACAGGGCTCATCTTTCCTTCAATCTCATAAGGGATTTTCCACGGTCTTGTCAAACCGTATAAGAAAACGAAATCCCCCATGGGCTCTAATGACCTCGATGTTGACGAGCCCTAAAGCCCCAACAACAACAACAACAACAAAGAAATCCCCCACTCTGAATCGGTACTGCGTGAGCATCAAAACGTTCCTTCAGTAACTGAACCGCCTCGCCGAGCGCTCATTTCATCCCTAAAGGCGTAACGAAGATGGGCTTTAGATTGCTCCACAAAGTCCTCACTAATATCACAGGGATTCCAATGATGGGCCAAGAGCTCATCCACAGGAAGATTCATTTCTCCCCCTGTGTGTACGAAAAACGGTGTACAACTTATTGACGAATGTAATGTGGAACGGTACACATCAGTATCTGCGTCAAGATCTCATCCCAATTCCTATGATGGCCCATACAACACTAAACACTCCACAAACCTCACATTTTACTCAAAACTGATTAATTCTCCTACAGAAAAATCAAAATTTATTAATGACAAATACTAATGAAAATGATTTTCTTAAATATCCCTTTATTATAAAAAGGTGAATCAAAATATCTGATGACCAGTTAAATATTTAAAAAACTCTTTTACGAAAAGTTACTTAGTTTAAAAACTATTTAATTTAAGTTTAAATATTATATTTAATATTTTAAAAAATTAAAAAGTTATTTAATTTAAAAATCATGTATTATGTCCACATATAAACCAGAAAAACACCAAAAGCATGTCTTCCCTGTTTTTTCTATTGAAAATATTAATTTTAAATTTCACAAACACTTGCAAACTTCACAAATGCTTGAAAAATGTAGAATCAGTCTACGAGGGGCATTCAATAAGTAAATTTCTTTATCAAAGGAGGTTGGTTTTATTCAGAATTTAAATACACCTTATTGTTTCCCAATTTTTTGGCTATAAAACCCTAATTTTCAATGTAGTCTCCGTCAATTCTATGACCTAACACCATTTTAATGTGAGAGCCTGTATACCGCCATAGTACCACTCTACAAGTATGTGTCTGAGCTTCATTCTGGCTGCATCAATAACTTCCCCTTCATTGCAGTAATGCATCCCAAGTGCATCTTTCTGTGGGCCAAAGAGATGGAAGTCAGGAGGTGTTTGTTCCAGACAGTAGTGTAGAAGAGGAAGAACAGTCTATCGAAGTTTCGTGATCTTTTCTCAGGTGCACAAACTTGTATGTGGCCTTGCGTTGTCATGGAGAAGTGCATTCGCATTTTTGTGGTCACGAACATGCTGAAATCATTTCTTCAATTTCACGCAATAGACTTCAAGAGATGATTGTTTGATCAAGAGGGAGGACATAGAACAGAATACCCTCTCCAGAGTCCCAGAAAACCTAACTTTTGAATACACTAATCGGTGGACAAGTGTGTCAGCACTACCAACAGAGATGTCAAGATGTGCACTAAGTGGTTCAATTGTTATTCATCCATCACCTTGAATAAGAATGTCCGCATGTTCCAACATTGCAAGTGTCGGAGCTCTGTGTGACCAACCTTCGTGTGGGAGATCAGACATATTTCTCTTTCGTCTGTTGACTAAAGACGCTTCACCTAATGACTCACTGTGCTTTTATCCAATGCTAGGTGTTCGCAGACATTCTGTAAATGCATGTAAAGATTTGTGCAGAAAAAATATGTTACATTACTTATTGAACGCCCCTCGTATAGGACACATCTACATTTCATTTTTCAAAATTTTGCCTTATTTAATTCTCCTCTAAGCAACATTTTACTTTAAATTTATTGTTGTCTTTCGTTTTAAAAAATTTGTAGTAATTGAAAAAATGTTTTCAGAGGATCTTACAGCTATTGTCAGCTAAGACAGCCTGAACTTCTGCAGTTAACCTAGTAGTGGTTGGATTGGAAAGTACATCTAACCAAATTCCACCACCAGGTTATATGCAGAACTGGGGTTCAATCATGCATGGGGATAAGGTCCCAGGAAAACATGTTCCTGAAAAGTACAAACAAATTTACTGACAAAACACGTAAAGCCACTTTAATTAATGAAGTCATGTGGAATTGTGGAATGTACTCCATGGAAATCCTCAAGATGCCATATGGAATCAATTTAGAATGCTAACACAATCACAACATAGAAAAAAAATTATGTGAAAAATTATGATGTTTTATAAGTTCCAGTTCAGTGGAGTGGAGTGGAAGTGCCCCTGAAACATGTATCACATGGCAAATTTTTCAGTTATGATTGCACGGTTGCACAACCCTCAACCATTTTTATATTCTAAAATGCAGATAATATGAAATGTAATTCACAAATTTTCTGTAATATAGCAATAGTTTTTATAATATGTCAATACAATTACATGAAGTATTGGAAGTGACAAAATTGTGTGTCTGTGACAGAAGCCACTGTCGTTCACTAGATTCCAGTAACCTCAAAAGAGCATGTCAGCAGCATCAACGTTGTTTATACTTCGGAGGTCAGCACTGGGCACTTCTCACCATCAAGGGCTTAAATCAATGTAACATTACAGTAGCAACATTCAGCATTAACTGAGGCAAGAGGGCTGATAGGATTATTAAGATCTGAGAAATGTCAAGTGGGTACCTTTAGTGTGGTGCTTTGGAGCTTATGACTGTGTATTTCACAATGAATTCAGTGAAGAATCTTAATACTACCATTCCATTTTCCAATGAAAAATTAAAGAGTAATTGAAAGTAAAAAAATTAGGTCAACCTTTTACTAAGTTACAAATAAATCGAACAGCCACATCAGATCATTGAGTGTTTAAGGAGGAAATATAAGAAAATGATGAATGGATTTATGGTTGTAGTGAGAACAATGCATTTATTCTGCTTCCTGAGTTTGTTATTTGATGATGAAACAAATTCTACATGTTTGCCTTATATAAATCATTTAAATTTGTTTTAACTTGTCCAGTAATCATTTTGTTAGGAAATGAGGTGTCTGATATTATTTATAACCTCATTATATTATACTTGCACAATACATTCAACTGCTGCTTCTTCACCATTCAGAATAGATAGAATTTCATTCCTCAACTAATGATCTTGTAACTGCTATACTAATGATCTTGTAACATTAGAAATTTCATAGTAAGTCAACTGTGATATTCTTCAGTACAAAATGAACTCAAATCCAACAAACTTACAAATTGGTGCTGAAATTTCTTCATGAGGAAAAAAGATAGATTGTTTCCTCTATGGAAAGTGCAATTTATTTCATTAACTACTCACTCGAAAGTTTGACTCATTTCTACTTGGTATTTTATACTTACATATCTGGCGTTCCATAGCATGTGGTAAAGGAACTGACAGGTACATAAATGGTTCATATGTTACAGAGACATGCTTACAAGTAGAACACACAACCTGTAATAAATAGAAAAATGCCTTATCACACACAAATTGATCTACGATACCAGATGTTTAAAAATATGTCAAAATACTTACAGTACTTTTAAATTGACCCTGAAAAGTATCAACAACAATACTTTGATTCTGACTGAGATGGTTGTCCCAATGTTTATCTGCTTCAATTTCTTCATTGAGATTAATAGGTTCAAATGAACTAGCTCCTGCTTGATCACTGTATGTGTTATCAGAACTATCCATGGAATCACGACTCCTCAATTTTCGCTCACATTCCATGCGCACATTCTTTTCCTGATCCTCAAGTTTAATACGTTTAATATTATTAAAGCATTTATCACATTCTGTAGCATGATCCATTTCTTCATGTAATAAATTAGTCTCCTTAATCCTTTTTACACACACAGTTTTACTATCAAAATTATGAAATTCTGTCAGGTTGGGGTTCTCCAATGGATCTCTCCTCCGCAAATTTTCGTGTTTGGGATATTTCTCAGAGTCAAATTGAATTTCATTATTGGCCTCTGGTTCTGTTACTAGAACATTAACATTTGAAGTTTTAGCATCTTTCAAAATATCTTGAAGTCCTCTAAAACACTGGGTCACACTATTCAATCTATCAGCGACCATATTTTTCTCTAAAATAGGTTCTCCAGTAGTCTTTGGATCTTTCTTGGATATCTTAGGGGATAAACAATTGTTGCTAAACCCCAAAGTTTGGTCACAAGAAATACTTGAATTTCCTTTGTCTTCTGATTTATTTACCAATAGCTGATCAAATTTAATTGAATCTTCTTCCATACTTTTATTATTATCATCACATGTATCTTTGAAGGATACATTTTCAGGAATGGTTTGCATACGAAAACAAGTATGGCAATCAATAGAACTTTCAGAACTGAGAGAGGAAGATGACTGATTGCATTTCAAACTATCAAATGACATAGTGGTCTGAAACAAGGCAAATTCATTATAAGAAAACATAACAAAGAAATAGAAAAATTATTATACTTGGTGAATAACCATATGATATGAGTAGAATGACAGTATATCTACTAATAATTTATATTATTGAAAGAAATATCATGTTAAGATAAAAAAAACAAATTTAGCCAAAAATTTGCATCTTCTCAGAAATAAAAATATTGTCTCATATGCATAAAAAATTAACTTCCATAAAACATTATAATATATTAATGGTCGTAATAGTAATTGACATTGATAAGGCAAAAAGCTTGAGCAAAAATTCAATTCTTAAAAACCTATTAAGTAACTACTCCCTGCAAATATTTTGGACTATATATAAATAGAGTGAATAAGAAATGAATTTCATTCATAATGAATAAGAAATGAAAATAAAATTGAAAATTTCAAATTCTAAAAACAATGCACTTAGGATAGGGTTGCTGAAAACGAACAGACAGGGTAGCATAATAAAACATATAATAAAAAATTACAAATTGTAAAGAAAATTTGCTACCTGTGTATAATAATAGATGAAAAGTTCATATTTATGGATTACATAGAATATGCAACAAGTAAAGTAAAACCATATACTTCAGTCTGTTGAGGTGAGGGATTACGATATTTATTATTGAGAAAAGAGATGCAGAAATGTTGTATAAGGGAATGATAAATTGAAAGGCGTTTCTATGTTGCTCATTGTTTTATTGGTATAAAGCTTTTTCAGCTGCATAGCAGCCATTGTCAGTAACATACACTGAAAAATATAAATGTACATAAAATGACAATAATAAAAAAATATATATCCATAGTATTCTAACAAAATAACATCATTTCCCTATTAAATGAACAAATCCCTGAATTTCATTCCCCTCTCATGAAACTAGCCTTCAAATTCCTTCCCTCTCACCCCCAACTCTCCAGGACACTGCACCCCA
>NNCF01127868.1:580813-591104 GCA_002313205.1 Laupala kohalensis
CCCCTTTCCCCCCGCCCACCCCGCAACCCCCCTTCACTTTCCATATAATGACCTCCGTTAGGTGTTCTCTGCACACTCGCCAAAAATATTCCTCAATACTCAGGTACGTAATTTTGTCGGTTTGCTCACTCTGTATTTGTTTACTTTCTTTTATTCATTTTTCATTGTTATTTCCTTTCTTTATTTCAACAACAACCAAAATTACACTTCTTTCGATACTGTTTCACTCAATTACTGTATACTTTCATATTATGTTTCTATTTTTATTATTGTCATTTTATGTACATTTTTTTTCAGTGTATGTTACTGACAATGGCTGCTATGCAGCCGAAAAAGCTTTATACCAATAAAACAATGAGCAACATAGAAACGCCTTTCAATTTATCATGCTTTGTATACTCCACAACAGTACTGTTCAAATTCTTCATTACTGAATAAATTTTTGAAATCTTTCAGATTAAATTTGAACAGTATATTTGCAATGGAAAATGAGTTCCCTCTCCTTACAAAAGCTGTGAGTTTGAATGTGGACGGACAGTACTCTTCCAAACTTATTATGATAATTTAAATTTCATTTATCTCGAATATATTACCTAACAATATTATAAAAAATCTTTAAATTCAATATTACATTCTCATTATTATCTTTTCTTATTCAATTCTTTTCTGTACACATTTGTATCAGCTTCTTTTGCGTATATATGAAGAGGTAGATGGATCTTTGGATTTATTAATTAATCCAATAATTAATAAAGGACAAAAATTAATCCAAAGCAAAAATTCTTTGTTGTGGTAGCATGGGTCAGAAACTTTTCACAAATAAGGAAGTTGTTATTATGTAGTTGAAATTCTAATTAGAAATTCTGTGGTGTACATAACAAAAACAACTTAACTGAATACCTTATTCACATGAAAGTTCTTTAACTGTTTCTTATGAAAAACAAATACATTCAAAGGATCTATTACTTCAAATATTTTCTTCGACAGATGGAGGATGTCGGTAGAATGGAGGAAAAGGGGGTTGAATTAGGTTTCATTGGATAGCTTTCTTAATGGTGTTTGGCGTTTCCTTAATATAAGAGAGAGAAAATATATTTTTAATTATTCATAATAATAATAAAAAATTTTGATTAAAATTGTTCATACATTGTAAACAATATAAAAATGTTGAGTTCACAGAATTACTGAAAAAAAATACAGATGAGGGTGGTAGTGTAATATTACATGCAAAATAAAAATTGAGTTTTTCTCAAAATTACATTTCTGAGAATAAATGTACAATATTCTTGGCAGCCAGCAAATGAAGAAATTTGAAATTGTCAGGGCTTTGAGGTAACAGAAAGGACATTTCTAGGAACTAAACCATTTGAAATATAACCATTTATAATGAAATTATCAATGTTTTTTGTGATCTAAAGTACAGTCTTTAAACTAAAAAATGAGTAATTTATTTATCTTTGGTCTGAATACCAATTTTCATCATTCTACTTCCCGAAGCTACATTGTGGTATAATATTGTGCTGAATAAAAAAGGAAAAATATCTTCATAAATTCTTCAGAAAATAGGTATAAAAACAAATAATTGTTGATAAAATGAAATAAAATTTAAACAATTTAATAAAATTTAACATTAATTTTTGTATAATGCTGTTTTTAAAGAGCATTAAGAGAGCCAAAATATGAATGGTTATCTTTAAAACTGAAGGAACAATATTTGATTGTGAAGGCTTCCACAGCCAAAGTCAATGGGATTTAAGCTGTCCAGGTGACACCACATCGAAATATTAGAAGTTTATGTTTTGACCATTGAATCATGGTCATTCACATTGTTCCAACAAAGACCATAATACAATGGTTGAAACATTAGCTTTTAATATTTCGACACAGTGTCACCTGGACAGCTTAAATCCCGGAACAATCTCTGTTTAACATGAAATCAACATTTTCATTGACATCCCCATTAATAACATCAACCTCAATGTTGGTGAGCCATAAAGCCCCACAAAAAATAACATAGAAATAGTATTTCCCCATAAATACTACCTTTTCAAAACTTTTGCCCTACATTTTACTTTGTTTTCCAATTAGGTGCCATCTGTGAAAAAAAAAGATTAATATGAGAGATCAAAAAATGGGAAAATACAAATCTGCAATACAATATAAGGGTTCCCATTTGAGATTTCAAAGTTGGCCCCAGCACCATCCATTAATGTGGAGAATTGAGATTATCATCATTGTATAAGTTCATTCACGATGAACAAATTTTAAACATATAACTTTACGATCAAATGTATAGTTTTAGAGATATTTTGTAGTCTCAAAAAAATTAATCTTGAATACATAGTTTAATAGTTATAGGTATTCTATTTGCATTTCATAATGGGAAATCTAACATTCCACGTTCCATTCTCATGAATATAGTACCAAACAATATTTCACAGCGATAGCTACAAACCAGAAAAAATAGCATTTATTTTTAATCAAATCAGCATCTACTTTTTATAATACTTGCATCAATTATGTTAAAATTATCATATACTTTTTTACTTCTAGGGATCTAGAATTTTATTATATTTTGTGTACGTTTCAGTTTCTTTGCAGAATACACAAACTTATAATAAATTCCTAAGTTCATTTGATTTAAACAATTTAATAATTTTATGTGGTCATTCAAACTAACATTAAATAACAAATGAATCTGACTATGTAATGATGTTATTTTTGTTTTGTTTTTCCAAAAGTGAAAATGATGATTAATGTGAAAGCTAATGAATAATGTTTAAAAATAAGTATGTATGTTGCTAAATATTTGTTTCTTTATTGCACCTTGTCTTAGAACACTTCAACATTTACCAAATGCCATATGAACAAAAAATTAAGCATTAATATCTTTTAAGTTCATTTATCACAACTGACATATTGACTGAGAAAAATGCCTCTTACTTCTCAAACTCTTGAATAGGAACATGATTCTGGGTGCTATCTGGTTAACTCAACGTCTTCATTCATACAATTAACCGAATGCATGTTACACCATTCAATAACACAGATATCACCATGTGCCCAACCACCTCTCTACTGGGGGGAGAAAACATGAACAATGGGGAAATAAAATGAACAAGTTTCTATTCTCTCTCACTGGACATTCCACTTCAAATATTCATTCTGACAGCATAGATTTATAACTCAAAATTTTGCCCCCCACAATTTGATATAAAATGTACAATAATATGTGGACCATAAAAAGAGTTTCACAGGCCATCTGTTGGACAGGAAGGTTCTAAATATTAATCAATATGCTGATAATATACCAGAGATAATAATAAAAATAAATTTATTGTTAAAAAGCAGTTACAAATTGCTGTCATAAAGCAGACAGAATGGCACTCATGCGTCGAACTGCAGACGACAGTAGCCTTGGCAGAGGTTAGACTCACTGGAACTACTCTACATAACAAGCAATAGCAAGAGTTTGGAGTCAGGGAGGGAGAGGAATTGTTGGACGACGGCCGACAAGCATACAGCTTACCCTAATCCTTCCCTCTTCCATAGTCAGGGGCCTAAAGGATGTTCGGCTATGACTCCTAGACTCCTTCCACTCTTTATAGCAGGGATGCTCGGTTATAACTCCTAGACTCCTTCCATCCTCCAAAGCCTTGGGCCTTGAGGATGTTCAGTTTTGATCCTTACTCCCCTTAAAGAGATCTATCCTTACACAACTGAAGTACATTACAACAAAACTGTTACCACTCCAACTTCAGACTCAAGAGCTCTGATTGGAACTGTCTCGGTGTCATGTCATTGCAACGGAGCAAACACTTCCGTAAACTGTCGAAACAATTGTTAAAAGTTCCGTAAATTGTTCTTGTAAACTGCCAAAATAATATGAAATGCATATTCAGAAGTATGACGAATCCAATTTGGTTTGGCATGAAAATAAAATTGAAGTTACATCAAACTGACATCTTACGCGATAATCAAAATGAATTAGTGTCAAACTTTGGTTTATAACGGTGCATAGAGAAAGCAAACACACTCCTAGCAATTCGTTATAACTGAATAAACATGGTTAAAATATAAATAATGACACACTTGTTGCTACGAAAGATTTCAGTAGAACTGAGTGCAACTGTCATGACAGATTCTTTGCAATGGAACTATTTAGTGGAACTGCTTCAGAGCTGTCGCAGACAAGAACAGTCTGGGACATCTGTAATCACATTCCATCAAGATTATTATAAGAAACAACTGGTTGCTTTCGCTATAAGTGAAAAAGTGCTTCCCAAGGCAGGGTTATTGGGTTTGCATTGTTTATTGACTGCATTAAATCTAATTGAAGGCAAAATATATAGAAATTTTTAATTCGGCGATCTTTGTTATTGCTTTTAGATGTTTTCCCAGAGCAGTCAGCAAATTCCCTGACTTTTCCCGGATTTCCTGGTCGCTCGCCACCCTGTCTTCACAACATCACCATATGGAGAACATAATACTGCTCAACAATAGAAAAATTGATAACAAACAATAAGGTCATACTGTTCCAGATTGAAGAGTATTCTACCTGGTGTATAGTTTTTCCACTCCAACAGTAGCCTACATAAGACTTAAAACCTCGTCTTAGACATATATCTGTTCTTGAGAAAAACTTTTATTGAATCAGTTAATAACATTATCATTTAAATTTAAATCAGAGAAACAAAAAAGTACACAAGTGTTAGACAAAAACCAAAGTTTAGAATATAGTTGGATCCTGGAGTGGCCAGACTTGTATTCATGAAAGATTGTTCTAGTAGACAACACCACATTCGTCATATATTCTCAAAAAGTTCAGAAATATATAATAAATGTTGGTAACATAATTTGCCGGAAAGGATAACACTGTCACTATCAAGCTAACTTGAGTGGGGGCAACATAAACCATCATGTTTTGTACAGCAAGAAATATTCTTATGGTTTCCCTTCAAACAATAACATAAAATAATCAGCACAATATCTCAAAGTCTCATCATTCAGTGTAACAAAACCATAATTTTACCTTATCTTGCATATTTTCCTCATGAATACAACATGAAATTCATAATAGACTACAAGATGGGGTCAAATAATAAAGTCTGATATGACAATCTACTATCATATTAATATTGTAATATTTTAATAGACTTTTTTAATTCCCTTTTTAGCAGTAGAGACATTTTGTGAGGAAATAAAAAACTGAATAAACATACAAGGTTGCTTAAAATATAACAATTAAGATTGTCCCATAGAAATATGGAATTCAGTTTTTGAGAAAGAATATTTTTCAACAATTCACACGTAGAATGTTACATCTTTAAAAAAAAAAAAAAAGGAATTTGATTCAATACTTTGTCCAACCAACACAAGATTGCTTTGCAAATTGATAGCTTAGTTAAGTTTGTCAAAAACTGAGGTAAACGTACCAAAAAGTGTAGGTTTCAAATACATTATTATGTTTCTGAAGAAAAATATGTACCACAAGAAAAGTGATTTATTCAAAATTCATACCTGAAGAGTAAGTTCTTGATCCAAATTATCAATGATTCCCTTAGGTACAGATTCCTTTTCATCAATTTCACATGGACTTTGTGGCCCTGCTAAGTCAGTAGAACCTTCAGATAAAGTGCTCTTGCAACTTGCAGAATTCAGCTGTTCATGTAAGTTATCCAACAGAAGTGCCAAAAATTCCTGACAATCATGCTTTCAAAAAGAAATTTAATTTAGTAACTACTCTATCAAATAATCAAAGCATTTACGCAACAATCCAATAAGTATCGAGTACCTGACTAAAATCCTTAAATTGGGGTTGACTAAAGCCAAGTGCTTCTTTGAATTCTGATGGATGAACAATACTATGCTGCCCACTCCAAATTTTCTGAATTAATAAAGCAAACTGAGCAGTCAATGAATGAGATGAATCTTTTTCTCCAAGATCTCGGGACAGAAAATACTGAACCAATGATGGGGTAGCAGCAAGACATTGCAATCCAGCACCCATAAAACATGTGTAACCCAAATTACGGAGTCCACAAACTCCAGGAGTACACGTGGAATCTAAAATACCAGATTTTAGTTTTAACAAAAGACTTAATCTCAAAACAACCATTTTAAGATTTCCACTGACAATCAAATAATTTTACATTAAACAAATATTCACAAAATAGGATAGAAAATAACATAAAACAAATATATAGGTATTATCACAATGATGTGACTACCTATTGTAAAATATTTGTTGACTGTTAAACAATTTAACATTATTCTCGTTTAAGATATATTTCCGATGAACTTTCCATGTACACATGTATGTATGTACACAACCTAAAATAGTTAAAATAAATTTCTGTTTACCTTTAATATCACTGTGGATGTCACTTTCAGGAGTAAACAATGCGCTTAGCTCAGATTCTGGAAAAGGTCCATGCTCTTCAGAGGGAGTAACAGGATCCAAACAAGCAATATCATCAAATCCACCTGGTGGTGGAAGAGGTATGGGGAAATCAGCAGCTGGGGCAACAGACAAGCTTTCATCCATCCTATTAAAATAAGAAAAACATTTTAAAAGCAAATATTTTAAACAACAAGACAGAAGATTTAACCCCAAGCCTGGCTATTTTCAGACAGCACACCCTGTCACACTAGTGTGCCACGATGGAACTATTGATGTGCAGGACGAGTTAGCTAATTGATCATACAAATTCCAAATACAGACGTAATGTACTACATAAAAATGTATAATTAATTATTTAAATTATATAATTTAATCTATGAAAATAGTAATAATACTATAATTATTATGTAGTTTTTATTGTTGCAGTTCCTTGAATCAACAAATCATTCAATACCGAGGACTGAAAATTAATTTTTTATAAGTATGAATTTACATTATAGTCACCATACAAATGATAAAAATGTTGCTGGAACACTATATTGAAAAAATTATTTTCCTTCAACAATAACTTGTGTGATCCACACCAAACAAGCCTGACATAACATGAGATTCTCAATTCAGTGGGTCAACAAATTCAATAAAAGTCAAAAAAAAAATATTCCCTTCATCACAGGCTTAAAAAGAACTGAGACAGCTGTCAAACCCCTATCAGGTTCTCATTAATTTTGTTCAAAAGTCGGGGGAAATACAATTTAAACCTGAAAATACAATATAGCAATCTTAAAGGCTCTGTTCTATAATTAAAAAATAATATTCAAGGAATATCGTCACAATAAATTAGTACACTATCATTATTGCAGTTTGCAACATGACAATACATTAATTCATAGTGTGGACACATTTGACTCATGAATAATTATAACTTTCAATATTAAGTGATATTATTTATCTACTCAATCTACATACAGATGTATACAGTTTAGTCCTCACACCAAAAACGTCCACACACCATACCTTCATAAACCGGTTTTCTCAAGAAATTTTAACAGAACTAGTGCGATGGTAAGTAGCTCGTGTACAGAGAGAAATGTGACCATCGAAATTTCCTACATATGACCATAAACAGTTCTCGCTTTTTATGGCAAATCATTATAATAAGGATCATCATAAGCAATTAGAAAAGTAACAAATAAGCAATAATAACATCAATTTACTAATTGGAAAAAAGTACTAACCATGTATTTTCAATTCCCATATCCAATTCCTGTTCTGTTTCGGACTCAATTGTGTGCAATTTTACAGAAGCACCACCCAAAGCATTTTCATCGATGTTATCAAACGATTCATCCAACGGGATAGGATCAGTTAATATACTCAAGTGGACTGGCTCAAGCGAAGTATCACTACCAGAAGGTGAGCAAACACTGACATCTAAAATATCTTGATCCATTCAAATCAATTAAAAGGTGCACTACAAAAACAAAACAATTATCACTGGTTACAAATTATACATCCTTTTACCTGTATTTTGCATTGATTTTAAATACAAGTCCTTTACATGATAGCAAACTATACACCAAATAATGTTTCATACAGACGAATACACTCATATTACCTCGACATAACTAATACATAACATATAACTTACAAATCTAAGTAACTAAGTCCCAAATAATTTTTGAAGTCTCAAGAGATTCAATAAATTTTAAAATGTATTTCATTTACATCAACATGAATGAAACGAAAATAACCTGCATTGACAATTAACATTCAAGAAATAAGAAAAACACAGCCGTCTCTTAAAACATAACCTAAAATAAACACGGACTTCGTAGAATAACAAGTATATTAAGGACCAGCTTCATGAAGTTATCACAAAATACGAACCATTTCAATAAGAAAAATCATTACTCTGCAGCTTAACCTGATTTGAAAACAACTTCAATTGATTAAAAGGGTAAAAAAGGTCCTACCCAAGTCGCATGACACTTCACTAAATCGATCAGCATCACATCACATGCAAGTAGAATCACCTATGAACTATTTATTCATCATCTGTATAACAGTCAACAGCATATCAATAAACGAACGATAATTTCGAACAATTAATTACTTCTCTTCACTCTTGATACACAGGTGTTCCCATGAAATTAAACCCCCGAAACCCAATTCACGGAGAAAGCTACACTCCATGGAAGAAACAGTTTAGTTTGAGATTAAGAAGAGAGGGCAGACAAAACAGAGTGCCGGTCACGATAAATGGAGCGACAGAAAACCAATGGATATAGAAAATTCACGGATTGTAAGAAGAATTATAGCATCAACTCCCTTCGAGAGTCATGTTTTTCCAAATATAATCTATTTTTATCTATTATCACAATAAATTACATTTTATTCATAATTTTTAATTTATTTTAGAATTCGGTTCCTGGCCCCCATCGGTTATTTAAGCAAAAAACAAAAGCAAGTTTAGCTACAATTTTCAGTCAACGGGAAACTTAACTATAAAACATGAATAGAAACAAAGAAGATAAGGGCAAATGTTAATTCCTTGGGAGAGGGCAGGATGACGAAAAGTGAAATAAGGGACGATACAATTCGAACCTCTTTTGAATTTTAAAAATTTTAAAGGGTTGCTTCCCAATAATGGAACATTTTTATACACCAGTAGTACGTAGCACAAGATTCGCGCTGTCGCTGTTCTCTTGGTTGTTAAGCAATATGCAATGTAACTTGCGAATATCGTGACCCTTAAGCTTTTTATTGTCTGTGCCCTTAAGGAAATTATCACTGCCATCACACGCAGGCAGTGATTATTGTGTGGCTGTGATGTAAGTGATGAGTGAGAAGTGATTGTGTCATTAAAGCAGTACTTCACGTGTAATGTTAATGATGAGTGATACCAATACTTAGCTGCATCACAGCTGTACTACTGATTCCAGTGATTCTGAGTGTGCTGAATCATTAATAAGCACAAGTAAAGATCTTCTGTGATGCATGCATGACAACACTAATATTTCTACTCGATTTGGCTAAGTCAAATATGTTCTCGACAGTTTTTGTAGCAAAAGAATGTACATTTTGCGGATATTTTAACAATAAAAATTAACACGTGCAACGACGGAATATGGTATTTAGTTGTACGAACGAATCGTAAACAACGCCGAGTACCAACCGTGGCGATATCAAGCTGACGGGTTTCAATGATGATGATGATAATAATAAATTTATTGTCAAACAAGCAGTACAAACTGCGTATGACCACATGGAGGGAAAAAAACTAATTTACTCTCCGGAATCAAGCAAGGGACCATCCCATCAATTCCGATCAAGGGCCCTAAGGCAGAGGCGGATTAAAAAATTTCAGCAAAAATTCCTAGATAAAATAAAAAGTTAGCTATGAGTTATAATACTAATAGAATGTCAATAGGTTTGTAATTTTACGCAAAAATTTACATGTACAAGTTATTATCGAACTATAGATTATTCTGAGTACAGTGTTTAAAAATAATAAGAGTTGAAATAACACTAAATTCACGATTTATTGTTACAATAAACATGCCCCTAGACAAAGCCTAGAGAACCTGTATAATAAATCCGCCTCTACCCGAAGGAAAAACGGAGAAGAACCCGGGCAAGGATGGGGCTACAGAATTTATGTACACAACCGTGCCAAAGTTGAGTACACATAAAACTAAATTAATATGAGCCATAAGACAACACAATCATGTAAGAAAATAGTTTTTGAAATTGTTATAAGTTATTTAAAAACTACAGCAATGGCGTGATCAAGTACAAGACGGATTTAACTTTTATTAAAATCAATAAATTATTTTACATTGTAGAAGAACTGGTGCAGGAGGTAGTTTTTAACCGCGGATTTGAAGA
>NNCF01127868.1:591337-669551 GCA_002313205.1 Laupala kohalensis
ACAGCCCCCCCCTTCGCTTCGTCTCACTTCCAAATCATATTCCAAAAATTTTAAAAATATTTTACAACGTTATCTTTTTTATTTACTCTTACTCTATTATAAAACCCGTGTGTAAAACCAATGCACATACTTTCAGACGCACTTTTAAGACTCTTATCTATATTGTACACAAACTAACTTTACAAAGAAAAAAGCAATCATTTTCATGCATTCTATATTGGTGTTTTATCTTCTGCAAATAAAATAAAGGGAAAGTGAATGCTTTCAAATGGTTAATGTTTGATTCAATTTTTCTTGAAATTTTTCGCAAAATCCAACTTTTTTTTTTCTTGCATGCGCGGTAAAAAATAGTTTGCGTAAGAAATATCCAGTGGGCGAATTATTTTAAATGCGGAGAGTAAGGTTGTTTGAGTGAGCGAAAGATGATGTGTCAGAGAACACCTCTGGGTCAAGACATTTGGGAACGAAGAAGGGGTGACAGGGAGGGAGGTAGCCAGCCGTCTTCCGATATTTTACAGACTATAGACTTCTAAAGCTGATGCCTCCCTCGGCTTGGCACATCTTCACTACTAAATAGTTTTGAACTCTCTTGATATAGTGCACAAATAAGATCCACGAAATATATAATTGAGGTAATTATTCGGCTGAGAGATTTTATTTTCCTACTTCTATTCTAACTTAAAAGAAATTTTGAGACGCTTGTGATAAAAGTTTTAAAATATACTTTAATACAAAGGATACATGATATGAATATCAAGAATTAAAACATTTCAGAGCTCGTGCATCAACAACTACTCAAAATACAAAATATGAAGTTGACTCACCTGTTTATACAGTATCAGTGCGCACAGATGGACAGACAGACAGACGGGCGTCGAATTAAAAAAAAAACTTTTTGTATCAAGGACACTATACTTTAGGCCATATCTTCTTTTTATTGTACGTAAACGATACGTCATCCACCACCCGTGATTACAAAATGGTCTATTTAGTGAAGACACTAATACAAATTAGTTGGTATTGTATTAATATTATTACACGTATCGAATTATTTTCATTGTTAGGAGTGTGTTGCAATGTTAAGTCCGCGTCTTCCTTCGGGCACTTGATCGGAATTGATGAAATGGTCCCTTGCTTGTTTCCGGAGAGTAAATTAGTTTACGCGGTCATACGCAGTTTGTACTGTTTTTTGACAAGTCATTATTTATTTACATTCAGGTTTCAGTTCGTATATAAATAAACCATGTTGTTATCTAATTCTTTGTCTATAAGAAAAGCTTTGTCTATATAAAAGCCATGAGGAGGGCAGTATAGACGCGGAAGTACTTATCTATCGTAAAAAATTGATAAAAAATAAGTCGAAGTCATAATAATGTTTCGATATATTTTTGTTTCTTTAGTCTCAAAGTTGAGTCCAGCTAAAGCACGAAGGGGTCGAACTGCGGAAATGTATATGTATGTAGATAAATGAATAAAACCTTTTCATTTTCGTTAAGAAAACTCAACTTAAATTACTTACAAAGTTAAAAATACAATTTTTGGTAGCCTAATTGTTAATTTTTGTTGAAGTGAAAAACGTTCTAATTTTGTTCTTGTCAGAACTGCTGTTTTTCATGGCAGCGAGTAAACAAAAAGTCATTTGAATGGTCTTTTATGTGTGTTAAAAAAGGTCCCATGCATATGTAGCGAGAAATTGTCAGTTTCCAGTTATTCAACAAATAATGTAAGTATTCCGGGTTTCGGGGATCATGGCGTTACCTTCAACGAACTGTGAATATTGCATCAATAGAAATGGGAAAAACTCAGATTACTATCTTCTATATCACTTTCATTTTTGTTCCTACGCATTTTTTGCTCATGTATGTGGTTTTCGAGTTATTTGCGAGAAAGCATTTGTCATACGCTTTTTCTTGGTAAAAAATTGCTGAATGTTATGGTATATGTCTAGAAAACTACGACTAAAAATTATACAATACTTTGTTTACAATTAATTTCTCTACTGATTCTCAGGTTATTGTGAATGTTTCATTTATTACCCGCGTGAAGGTGTAGTACTCATCCTCTGGCAGTCAAAAAGTTTTTTAATTGATATCGAGAACCCTTTCTTAACACGGTATTTATCAACTATTAATCCTTTGTGTTTCGCACACGGCAATTGACATCCATTAATCAGGCGGCGAGAGTGGTTACCGTGGTGGCCACTCATATCCGGTCTATGTTGACGGATCTTATGCACACACGGCATGTAGTATATATTAATATGATGTATAGTAGTATGGTAAATAATGTAAAAGATCCCTTGACCATCATTGGAGCAAAATTAATTCTCGGCGAAAAATGCACCCACTCAGAGTTCCGCGTTCCACTAAAGACTGTAATCATTATGCCATCGGTGATACCAGTTAGGCAATCGTATTTGCGGCTGAAACACGTTTTCTAACACCTCTCCGAAACATTTATCTCAGGGTACGATAATGTTGGAGCGACGATCAGAGATAAGAGGAAAGAGAAGAGCAAAGTGACGCAAACCTTCACGTGATGACAAATAAGGGTGTTTATGTAGGCACTGCGATCAACGATAAAAGAAACGAAAACTTTTTGGTACAATTTCATCGCTCTTATCAAAGCTAGGGTCGCCATGTTGTTGCGACTTCCATAACATATCGTATTGTTCTGTGATGGATATTGAGCAATTGATAAGTTGAATCTACCGAAGAGTCGATTTGTGGGACAAAATGATTAAAACAACAACAGACGTTGTGACTATGGAAATAAATGGAACAAGTAAATTTTGTGTGGTTATGTTGAATGATCAGCATAACGCAGGTTGAGAGACTTTGAGCATCCGCGCAGGCGCAGAAGTGATGACTACACCGTCGCTCCAACATAAACGCCAGGAACATCAGGGATGCTAGGTAATGCAGGGAGCGCTGCTTCCCTCTCCCATCCTTCTTCCTCACAAACCACCATTACCAGGGAGCTGCTGCGTGTTCTGCAATGTCTCCAAATCAAGGCTGACTGGCCGTAATACACGTCTGTACTTCATAGTGCACGTGCCCGACTTCACTGATCACCAAGCGGTAGTCAATAAGTCGCGGATTCTCCAGTGAGGACCCCAACACATCCTTCTTCCTCCAACGGGTCAACGAGGAGAGACGTCACCGCTTGGTGATTCGAGGTCTTCAGTCGAATGAGAACCTCGAGTCACTTCGCGGTGCCATTGAAAGCCAGGGGGTCAGTATTTCGCCTCAGTGAACTACAAAAGAAGAATGATACGAATGTACAAACATGGGTTAAATCACGCACATCATGTCTGAAAAACAGGATCCAACGACACACGGTCACTCCACTATCTACATTCAAACCACCAGAGGAAAGGTTCGACATTGTACACATGGACATCGTAGGACCACTTCCATCATCAGAAGGTTTCAGATATGCCGTCTCGATAATCGACCATTTCACACGTTGGGCTGAAGCTGATATCAAAGCTGAAACAATGGGAGATGCTCTCTTACGCGGTTGGATTTCACTCTATGGCGTTCCTTCAACGATCATTACTGACCAAGGTCAGCATTTCGAGGGATTTTTGTTTCGAGAATTATTACAGCGTCTCAGAATTAATCGACATAGGACTTGTGAATATCACCCTCAGTCTAACGGAATGATCGAAAGATTACAAGTTAATTAAAAGCTGCGCTAATGTCCCACGACACTGTATGGACAAAAGCATTACCATGCATTTACATTAGTCATGCTGGGATTTCGGACAACTTTCCGGAAAGTAGTCCGAACAGTTTAACGCTTCGACAGCAGAACTAGTTTTCGGGAAGACACGCTACTCAGTGACCTATTTCATGAATATGAATGTGAGTCAACCTTCAATGAGTTATGTACAAAATCTCACACATCATATGCAAAATCTACACTGGTCACACCAAGGCAAAGAAAAAAAACATCTTCCATTCACATCGAAATGGAAAAAGCAACACACGTATTTCTACCTAATATCCATTTCAAGAAAGCATTAGTTTCACCATACAATGGTCCATTTAAAATATTGACTCGTTCACAAGACAATAAAACTATGGATATTCTAGTAAATAATAAACGATTACACGTCAGTACTGAAAAAGTTAAAACGACATTCTTCGCCGCAGAACCACATGAAATAAACATTTCACAAGCAATTCACCAGGCAACAGAACACGCAACCACAAATGTAAATGTAACATCACCTTCAATTGTAACTCGCTCTGGCAGAAGAGTCAAATTGAACAAGAAACCAGACTTCTATTATTGAACTCGTCAGGATACCAGTGTTGTGAGTGCGAAATACTGTCGAGACTCATAGAAATCTCTTAAATTGCGGTGAACCTCACCGCCAGGTAACAGATAAATGATGTTACTCGTATATTAAATGAAAATGGGAGACAGGCCCGGGAGGCGAACGGGATGGCGCAGTTGGTAAGCGCATGAGCGCGAAAAGCTCAAGATCCGGAGTTCGAATCTCGGTCCCGTCTCCCTTCTTCATTTAACATAACATAATTTAACTGTCGAGACTGTTATACGTGTGTTATATCAAGAGTTCCACTGCATCTCAAAACTATTTAAGACTGGAAACTCTTAATTATAATACAAACTCTGATTGTCGTGAAAAGAAAAGTATAGGAACATTGTTGCAATTTCTAAGGATTGATGCAGTGTCAAAATATCGATTTAAAAACCGATAGTATTTAATATTTTACTATATTTTTTTCTTTCCTCAGAAGCTGAACCAATTCCGCTGTTTTCCAGTGAATGCACCACTATCAAACGTCTGTATAAATCCATGGTTGCATTTATCTAAATACTGTTTGTTAGATGTCAATATGCAGTTTCCCACTTTACGTACAAAAGACAATGGGTGATGACTTGATTTTTGTGTACCCAAAAATGGACTATCGTATTCTCTGCACTGTATTTATTTCACCAGAAAGGAATTCTGAAAAGTTTTCTAAAACGGCATTTTCTGTACTACGCAACTAGCAAGATAGTGATATTTTGCTTAACAAACTTCAGCCAGCGGTACTGAACATAGTATGGGAAGGAAAAACCTTGAACAAGTTCTCTCCGAAACACTGGAATAAATTACCATAATAAGGAAGAAAATCTAAATTAACAAATGTCTTAATACTTTTTTTCTAGCCCACTACGACTGTCCAACTCCAAACTTCCTGCTAAACAAACACCAGGACGGCTACCGCAGACCGACAGACTGCCACACCCCACTTCAACCGGCCCAAGAATACCTCATCGCAGAAGGATGACCATGTCCGAGAGCCAGCCACACCCCTCACCACCCGGTCTGAGTAAGCCTCATCGACGAAAAATGACTTCGCCGCCAGGACGTGCCCGAGAACCACCTCGCACTACGGATCCCTACACCTGCAGCTACGGAACTTCGGTGAACACGATTTCAATGCAAGTATCCAGTGCAACAAAACTCTGTTTTCAAAGTGCTCAGTGCACTGGTTTCTTAATCGGGGGGAGTAATGTAGCAGAAGCTACATTCCATAACAATAATAGTCAAGACCAGACTCCTAAAACTTTACCACACAGGAGACGTAGACCACTATTAAAATAACTTAGCAACGAGAGGTTGTTGATTGTGGCAACCTTAGTCATTCTACTCCAAGCTATCGGACGAGCAACATCGCTGGCGACCTAGCTTGCATTCTATGCGAACGGATTAGTGACATTGCTCCGGTATATTGTACACGTGAGTAATATTGCATTTATCAGAAACCGTATGAGCTATTCTCCAAGACAATTAATCATAGACTGTGACTGTACTAAATACATCAATGCTTTTTCTCAGATAAATGCCACGTTGATTTTGTTGACTTGATACTCTTATAATTTCAGATAGTAGATAATTTATTTTCATAGTTTTGTGGGGCTCATCTAGAACACGCCGCTCGTCCTAAAGTCTTAATTAGTAATCATTCATAAAGATAAATACCTCCCCTACAATTTGATTGTTTTCGAAAATCGAAATGTTAGTTACTTTGATTCCCATTATTAAATTCAATTCGTTTCTTTTGTTTTGGATGTGATTTGATTATCTGTCTTGTAAATAAACCTAATTTATCTATTTCGTTTCTTTCCTGTTGATCGTCATCTGTGTTTACGCGGGCTATAGTACGAGTTTTGCTAGTAGAAGAAGAGAAAATTTATTTTCGTTCTCATTGGTGTGCATAACCAATCGTTGGAAGTGATTTGATTATAGAAATGTGAGTTAATTTGATACCGATTGTTGTATTCAATTCGTTTCTTTCGGGTTTTTTTCAGTTGATCGTCGTCTGTGTTGTCGTCGGATATTGTATGCCGGAGATTTATGAGTTGAATCGAGAAGAAGAGCAGCACAATCATAGTACGGCAGCCTTTAGGGCTGGTGCATATGTCCGTCTAACGCCACCGTTCATGGTAGCCAAAAATTGCAGACTAGCGGTTCTATATCACATTCTATCGCAGCGCGAACGAAGCGCACTTGAACATTGTTGTGCTTTATGGCAGTGGTGCCGTCTGCTTCACATGGCGATGCGATTCGTAGAAGAGATTTTCCTACCGCAGTGCATCGCACGGCCACCTATCTTTGCACCGTTTGCATGCGACGAGCAGTCATGAAGTGTATACACAGGAGTTTCGCGTGGGGTTATTTTCGTTTGACTGACGTTTAATTGCTCACTCTTTGTTAGTTAAAGGGGGTAGCGGAATAAGGTAGGTGTGGCGAGTCCCACGGGTGTCGACTAAACGAATGTTATTGTCGTACTCTGTGTAAAAAACATGTTTGGCTTGGTTTTTGGGTTAAACTGAGACACAATCTCTAAAATGACGTTTTTTAACATGCCTTTAATAAAGAATATTTTTGCAGAAAACCAAGCTTTAGTAACAAACGCTATTTGTAAACAACATATGAATAATTTCCAGATTTTTTCAAAGCTACGACGGCAGTTAAAATTTCCTTAAAATAAAATAAAACTAAAATATAATGATTTTTTCATAACAAACTGGTCGTTTTATATGGTTTGATCTGTTATGACATATTGCGACACACATAAAATTTAGAACAATTTATGAGCTTTTTTATGCGCCAAAAATCATTTAAATATCTTGTTTCGTTTAGCCGACAATCAATTTTTAGTAAAACATTGCACATGTAATAACTGGATATTTGATGCTCTAATTTCAAAACTCATGTTTGTACATGCTTATGTGTATTTTCTCCATTAAAATGAGTATGTTGATATATGCTAGTCATTTTTTGTCGATACATTGCTTATTATAGATTTTTCATACTTTCAAAATGAATATGGCATACCGGTATATTCCAATATCATTGAAATTAAATATTGCATCAAACGTGCAACGGGTGTAGATTTAAACTGTTTTCCTTAAATACATTAGAAATATATTATAAAATAATTAGGCGTTATAAAGCTACATATTTGTGATATATTTAATAAAAAACATAAATTAAAAATATTAGGTAATTGGTTTCGTAATAAATCGGAAAATGCATAAATAAATACGTACAGAATGACTTTAATAGAATATACGTAGTTTTCGACGATTTATAAACAACTATATGTCATGGAACATATACGACATATACATATCGTAAACACAACTTATTCGCTGTAACTACTAACTAATCTTCGTCACTGTTTTCACTGATAACCGGCTCTACTCTTTCAACTTCGAACAATTTTGCAAGAATTTCCGGAAGGCGAATAATTCTAGTATCTGGCAAGAATAAGAAAATATATAATCGCATCAGTAGTATACGAACAGCAACCGACAGTTCGTAGACCATTGGCACTTTCGCACACACAACGCTTTACTCCCGAGGATCCTATCGAATTTGGTTCGCATTGCACATGTGGCATTTGTACTCTGTACGATTTATATGTCTATATCTCACTTTGCACTTTAGTATTGTTTTATCTTCTACTAAATAATTTACTTTAATATCGCCGTATACTGTATAGAGTTCTAAATATGACACTGCTCGGGACAACTGATATGAACCCGTGAAACGAATTTTTAAATACTTTTCATCCATTTCCGGAAAATCTGGTACGTCTAATAATGTCAAGCGGTGAAATGGTTCTTTTTGCGATTCCAGTTTTGTTCTTCTACTTCTTCCGCTGATGTCAATGTTTCTTTTTTAAAGCATTTTTTGCAGCAATTTCATATTGTGTCACAATTTAAACGTTTACCAAAAATATGTACTAATAAACTAACTACTCTGCAATAACCCTTGACAACGTGTAACAACTTGTTGCCCAACTGATTGTGAAGTGACGTGAACTTGCTGTCGATGATGCCATGAACAGCTTCGACGACCGAACTTAACTTCGTAACAAGTTCGTAACAAAACGACTTTCATGCGCTTCGGCTGTTGTAAGCTGTTTTCGTTTCTCTTTCAAGGCTGTCATTAACACAATGAATCCTTCTGATTCTAGGTATGGTTTGATGTCTCTAAAACCTCTATCAACAATGAATACATCGCCTTCTATGAAAAGCGTTCTCAAACCATTTGGATCACTCAAAACAACTTTCCTGATTTTTACATCATTCATAGTAGCTACATACGGACCATATGCATCAATAATACAACCGTCAGTTATACAATCTGTGAAAGGTTTACAGAGAGGAACATTTTTTAAAACCCGTTTTAAGCTGGTAATAATTGTTGCCTCTCTTATCGTGACGAAGGTACGTTCCGTCATATATGAGAATTAAACGATTACTTAGTATTAGTTTGTCAACGTAGTCAATATTCATAAGTTACTCTCTATAAGTCTCAATGTCTTTTTTTCTGATTGTGGCTTTTTGAAAATAATCGTTGTAGAATGGGTTAATCGCAGGTAAAAAGAAATAATTAAATATAATTGCACGTTTGATGCAATATTTAATTTTAATGATATTGGCCATAACATTGGTTTAGTCGGCACCCATGGGGGTCGCCACACCTACCTTATCCCGTTACCCCCATTGTTTTGTTTCCTAGTTAAAGTTTAATTGTTTGTTAGTTACATTTTCATTGTTTGTTGGTTAATTTGTTGTTTGTTATTAATTTTTATTAACTAATGGTTCGAAATGTAAGATTTTGACACGGAGAGATTCTTTATTGAGGTGGAAGTCAGACTTGCTCTATGGGATTCAGAATCCCCAGTCTATAGTAACTTTATAACACAAAATTCAGTATTCGTCCGTTATAATGTCGAAAGTTTATAGTAACGAATACAACAATAAACAACTCATGGGTCGAAGTTTGTGAGCTCATGTTCCCGGAATACGCTCTGAATAAAACCTCTGATATTTTAGATAAATTTAAGTATTTATTTCAGTATAAGTATTGCATTATATTTTAATTACTGTGATGAACAACTGTATTGTAAGCTAAAGTGAATCACATTTAGGAGACACCATCTTATCGAAGCACTGTCCGTGCGGGTGGCGAGGGTTTGCGAATTCAATGAAGTTGAGGCTATACCGGCGGTAGCGTAGGTACTGGTAGGGCCTCCCAAGCCAGACAGGTCTCAGCAGAGAAGTCTGACTGTGTCTCACAACGACCTTTCTTCCTAGTACCTATCTATAGTCCTTCCGCTCACTACCTTATATATCTCAACATCCTTCATGTCCTTACCCAAGCCAAGGTGTAAGCTATCGCGTCGATGGATGAATGGTACTGGGGATAGTAACGCGAATGATGCCCTTGGATACCAGGCGACCTTTTATTGTGCTCAGTCTTATCTGCCGATGCGGGGCTCCATTATCCCTAGCTATTCGTGGAATGAAATTTGAATGTCAAAAATACTCATAGAAATGATATTAACCCGTTTAGAAAAAAGTTCGGGATTGCAGCGATCACCAACCAGATCGACGAATGCAACTACAAATGAAAATTTACTAAAACCAATGACAAGTGAGGCGTCAGAAGCCCAGGAAGAGCAGCCGTTTTTTTTTAAATTGAAAATCAAGCAAGAAACCAAAATGAGTCATCTCTTTATCATGCTTGGCTACATGAAAAACAAGAGAAAAGCTGCAAACTATGGTTCAGCAAATACAGACCCAAATGCAAATGTTACTAAATAAAGTTGCGAATACAATACCTACTGAACCTAATAAGGAAGAAAACAAACAAAAAAAATAAGTGAATATTACCCCGACGAAGAAGACCTGAGTAAGGAAACCGAATGGATCAGAGTAAAGAGCACAAAAAAAGGATAAAAAGCACCTCACCCCGTGAAGTTGTTCAACCCGCAACTAATGACAGAAATAAACAATATCACACAAAACAATAAACAAATAAAGAAAAATCCACCACCAGTGATTATTACTAAACTAAACAATTATGAAAACTTAACGGACATGTTAAGAGACGGAATAGAATTACAGGTTACCATGCTTGCTGGAGAAAATGTCAAATTAAACACTAACAATGAAAGAGGATATAGGAATCTAACACAAGTTGTGAAAAACATGAAACTGGAATGGTATTCGTTCGAGGATAAACGAACTAGACCAATCAAAGTGGTTGTCAGGCACCTACATCAAAGATAAGACTCCATTAACTTTGTATTAACTTTTCGACATCAAAAGAATATATGAAATTAAAGAAATAACGCACACGCGGGTGACTATTGATACATTCATAAAACCTAAACTTATACCTCAATGTACATATTATCAAGAATATGGCCATACCCAAAAATACTGTGGTAGGGAATCAAGATGCGTTAAATTCGCAGGGAAACGCTATACATGAGAATGTCTCAAACCACACTCAAGCTAAGTGCATACACTGGGGAGAGGCACCCCCGGCTAATTACAGAGGATGTAGTACAGCAATAGCGTTGCAAGAAATAGAAACAAAGTTACTAATATAAAATTACCAGAAAAAGGAAGAAGACATGAAACTACAAATATCGCAATCAGTGAACATAAGCAAGCGCAGGCAAATGTATCGTATGCTCAAGTCGTAAGTGAATCTCAAAAAAACTAAGAATATTGATCATGTTGCATGAAATGATGCATCAAATGGAACAACAGCATAAACAAGAAAAGTTTAACAAAAATATTCTTGATAGATTCATCAAATGAAAAACCACAGAACCGCAATAGTAATCTTAATGGCTAAGAATCTAAAAATCCTCCAGTGGAATGCAAATGGATTTCTATATCAACATGAGTTAAAATTAACATTGGAAACCCAACATAGCGATATATGATTGATTTCGGAAACACACTTTACAAATCAGATATATATCAGAATTAAGGAATATCAAGTTTATCATGCATTACATCCGCAAAATTCGGCAAGAGGAGAAGCAGCAATTATAGTTAAAAACAATATAATACATTATGAAAGAAAAATATGAAACAGACAAAATACAAGCGGCAAGTGTGAATATTAAAACAGAAAATATATGAAATAACTGTAGCAGTCATGTATTCGCTGCCAAGACATAGGATAGAAGGGAATTGCGATGGTTTTGTGACAGTCGTTGGTCATTTGCAATTGCTTGTCATGTTTCCTGATTAGGTATGTGACGAAACCAGTCACACTTACTAATAAGAAGGGGTTACATATTTCTAGGCTCACTGTGACACGAGCGATAATTCTAGAGACACGCATCGTTTTCTGTGTGGATGTATGTATACCCCACCCTAATGGTGAAAATATATGTACGTCTTACGGCGATCGCAGTAAGGTAGTATGATTCTTGCAGCGTGTAAGTCACAATGCTACCACCATCCGTTCTATCAAAAAAAGATTTCAACTTAAGGGTGCAAAATGACACTTCTATTTTTTTACAATAAAAACGAAAAACTGTGGAAATGATTAACTTTAATTTTTGTGTGCTAACACACCGAGCATTTCTCTATCTTATTCACGTAAAACATTATCTCGTGGTCGCTCAGCAATGTAATAGGGGAGATGGGATAGGGGTAGACACCAATTCTGTGCAGGTGGTTAGACGATTTTTATACAAATGTACTGCTTACGTCTAATGACACTAAATGTAATGCTTTAATCATGAATCAATAGATTTACAAGTGAGAAAATTCTATTTGTCCTAAAGGGGTAAAAAGTTGAAGGAAGTGTCTCGCAGTGGATTTTGTCCCGTTGAAAAAACACTCAAACCATGTTTCTTGGACAAGCATACTTTAGTCTGAGTTGCTTTGGAACATCTGAAACACACGGGGAGGGGATGAGGGTGGGTGTCCAGATGTGGATGATCCTTTAATCACAGCTTCTAGAGTGAACATTATTGAGTGTATATGTGAGACGAGCTCTCCCTCACATCTTGAAGTGTGATATTTTTGCTTGATTTTCTCCAAGTTTATATCTCTTTTCATTCTAAGATTTTCCCAGCGTAAAAAGGGCGGAAGAGACGCTTTTCAACACGGGAGATTCTTGATAATATATGGGAGCTTCCTCAACCCAAATTTCGCTCTGATACATTAATTTCTTGGCTTGACGCGGAGATTGTTTTACGTCAGGTAATCTCCAGACTCCTAGTTAGTTATCGTACTGTCGCCGTTCAACTTCCTCGACAGTGATGTGCCCATCGTTCTGCCACGGAGGATTACAAACTCTCAAGGTTCGAGGAAGAAATTCGGGTCTACCACGCTTCTCCTTTGAATGAGAATTTCATTTCACTTGCCACCTCTGCTTTGGGACTGGGGCCACAAAGTCGATGTAGTTCCTCCAGGATCACCGTTTTCTTTATTACTGTTTGTAATTTGAGTCTGCATATATTTACTACTTTTGCATTGTACAGGTAGGGAAAATTCAGTTACGCACTAGGGAGAGCCAACATGACTGCGTGTGGGACCCGCCGAACACCTCAACCATACCCACTAAAAACGCTCATGAATTACGACACAAAACTCAAATATCAACATCTCAAAACATTACACAAATCATTACAAAAATGAAAATAAAATATAAAAAAGGAAGGAAATTGAAAGATATCCTAGCGTCGGGATTGAAAAAAACAAGAGGTGACCAAGGAAGGTCAGGAAAGAGAAAGGAAGGATCCTCACAAGTAAATGGAAGTAATGCCAGACTCGGCTCGGGACCCCGTGTTTGCCAAAAACGTTCTTACTAGATGTAAGTCCTACATTTTTAAGTAATTAGAATTTATTTTAAAGAATGTATTTTTGTTTAATTTTCTTTATAAAAATGTAATTAGAATCACCTCAATTAAGGAATATATAGCTTGAAGAAAGTGATTCATTTACATTGAAAAGATTTTGTGCGATTCAAGTATTTTTCAAGTGACCGATAAGGGTATATAGTCTACACATGCTGCCTCACCATTAACAAGACTGCTCGTATAAGGACGTGGGCGATCCTACCTCTTCGTGTTAGACAAACTCCCTTGTCAACATTGACGAGTCACCATTCGGGGTCATCTTTTGCCCAGGGTTCTGGGATCAGATACGTGATCCTACAGGTTAAAGGTGAGTGAAATGCGGTCCACACCACGATTAGAAAGGCGAGCCTTTCAACACCATGGCTGATTCGAACTTCTCGAGTAGCTCTAATCGTGTCTAATCGTGTGGTTTCCCCATCAACGTTGGACGAGTGGCCGTCGAACGTTGCTACTCGTATTTTGTAGGCTCCCCTGTCAACGTGAGACGCGTAAACGTTCGGGGATTCTCAACGAAACGGCTTCCCTCCTTCGCCCAAGGTCTGATCCGTTGCCCAGGGATCTGGAATTGAGTACAGAGACCTTAGGTACTAGCAAACCCCGAGGTTTGGATCCTTTGTACGGTTGTAGGAATTCACAGACACGGGTCTTCGTTATGAGAAATGAACGTTCCTCTGTGACATCGTCGCTCGCATTTTGACACAAAACACTAACATCATTAAGTTTCAGTGTAAAAAAATCCAGAACCACTTTCAACCTGCTCTTGCTTGAAGGACCCTTTTCAGTTTCAGCGTTACATTTGCAATATTTGACGTTTATCTGAAGACTTATTGTATCCTGGCCCGGGTTTTTCTCCGTTTTTCCTTCTGGTAGAGGCGGATTGATCATACAGGTTCTCTAGTCTTTGTCTAGGGGCGTGTTTATTGTAACAATAAATCGTGAATTTAGTGTTATTTCAATTCTTATGATTTTTAAACACTATACTCAGAATAATCTATAGTTCGATAATAACTTGTACATGTAATTTTTTGCTTAAAATTACAAACATATTGACATTCTATTAGTATTGTAACTCGCAGCCAACTTTTTATCTTATCTAGGAACTTTTGCTGAAATTTTTTAATCCGCCTCTGCCTTTGGGCCCTTGATCGGAATTGATGGGATGGTCCCTTGCTTGCTTCCGGAGAGTAAATTAGTTTTTTTTCCTCCACGTGGTAATACGCAGTTTTTACTGTTTTTTGACAATAAATTTATAAGACTTGCATTTGAGGATGCTGAGACAGCCACCAGTGATGCAACGCAAAGTATCGCATCATTCGTGGCTCAAAATCGCTCCTATTTCCTTCCTGACGCACTTCCCTTTCCCCTCTAATTAGCATGGCCACGTGGCAACGGATGGAGTCTGGAGCGGAGGCAGGGATGATCGGTCGCAACACATTCAAGCCTGCCAATATGTTCTAAAGAAATTTTTAACTTGATCCAGTATTTCAACATTGCAATAGATAGCTAGTAAAAGTGTTTTACCAGAGCTGATATGTACCTCGTTCTGAAAATTGTAACAATCCGCATCTACGAATAGTTCGTTGTTACTTTGTTACCAAAACATTGTAGAATTTGTTAAAAATAACACGTCACCTGAAAATCGCGAAGAGAACATGTCCCTACTGAATGATGGCAAAATCATATCAATCCATTTGACATCGCAATTTTTTTCAATTCTTATTTCTCAGAAGTAGGTAAAATAACTAATTCAATATCTCAAAACCAATGTCCTTGAATATATCCACCCAAGTGTCCCATTCAATGTTCACTTCCGAAACTAACGCCAGTGAAATAATGAAAATCATCAGTTCATTAAAAAAATTTCAACAGTTGTAGATGATATACCCGAGTTTTTTGTTAAATTTCCGTCCCACGTCATATTAAATCCACTCAGAAATATATTTAACAGTTATTTATAGGAAGGGGTGTTTCATAACATATTTAAGAGAGCTGAAGTGAAACCTTTATATAAGAAAGGAAACAAAGACAATGTTAGTAATTATCGATCCATTTCCCTACTACCCACTTTCTCAAAAATCCTTCAAAAATTGTTGTATGAGCGTCTTCTAGATTTTCTATCAGAAAATAACGTTATCTCTGACGATCAACACGAATTTTGGAAATCCTTTTCCACCACCAGAGCCATATTTTCTTTCTTAAACGATGATACCACTTCTCTTAACTGTGGAGAAAATCCTCAGGGTGTTTTCCTTGATTTATCTAAACCATTCGATGTCATCGATCACGAAATTCTCCTTTCAAAATCACAAACTTTTGGCATTCGTGGATTTGCGCATCAGTGGCTGACATCCAATTTAAAAGATAGATATCACCAGGTCGAAATATCAAATATTAAAAATAAAGTACTTCAGCATTGCCTTTCAGAAACAAAGCCACTAACTCGCGGAGTTACCCAAGGTTCAATTCTCGGCCCTATACTCTTTCTGTTGTATGTCAACGATATGTTGTCAACCACATCAGATTGCAAAATGATTCTTTTTGCTGATGACACTAATCTACTATGTAAACACGTCAACGCTCAAAAAGTTTTGACTAACCTCTCGGCTTGGTTCCATGCAAATGGTCGCATTGTAAAAACTGACAAAACAGTGTCTATGTCATTTCACAATAGTATCATAAAATGTTTACCCCAGGTTTCTCTTTCTTTAAACGGAACACGATTAAAAACTGTTACAAATACAAAGTTTTTAGGTCTTCATATTTAAGACAATCTCAAATGGAAGTGTCACGTTGACAATCTTAATTCCAAATTAAGTAAATTGTGTTACGCATTACAAATCTTAGTTACTGTTATTAGTCCAAATATTTCCCGTTGTGTATATTTTGCAAATGTTTACTTCTATTTACAATACGGCGTCATCTACTGTGGCAATACGGGGCAAAGCGTCCAAATTTTCAGAATTTGGATAATTTGTAAATCTCACCCCGAATCACTTGTAAACCTTTATTCAAGGAATTAAATATTTGAACACTTCCCTGCATTAATATTTATGAAATCGACGTTAAGAACGAATTACCGAAGCACCTCCCTTGTTTCATAAAAAAAAGTTTTGTTCACGAACACAATACTCGCAATATAATAATATTCATCGTCCGAGAGTGTCAACCATTTTTTGTCAAAAAGGACCATATCATTCGGGAATCGTTCTATATAATTCCCTGCCCAAAAATATAAAAAATATTATTAAATTGAATCTCAAATCTGTGGTTAAAAGCTACCTTCTTCGCTAGTACTTCTACACTGTAAAAGAATTTATTGATTTTAATAAAAATTAAAACCGTCTAGTACTTTATCACACCATTGTTGTAGTACTTTCAAAATGTCTGACGTCAATTTCAAAACTATTTTCCTGCATGCTTGTATTATGTCTTATTATTCATATAAATTCAGTTGTATATGTACTCTACCTTGTCACGGTTGTGTATATTAATTTTGTAGCCCCATCCTGGCCCTGGTTTTTCTCCTGTTTTCCTCCGGATAGAGGCGGATTTTTTATAAAGACTCGCTAGGCTCTTGCCTAGGGACAGCATTAATTGAAATAATAATTAGCTAATTTAGTACTATTAAATAGTTACGAATTATCAACAATACTTTCCAAATAAATATAGCTTCATAATAATAAAACGTAATTGTGAAATTACTTTTCTGTGTTTTATTAAATACAATATTTGTTAGTATTTGTTAATACTATAACACTAGTTCATACATTTTTTTCATTCTGCCATTTAGAAAAGTGAAGTATCTATGAGCTCTGTACACTCTGTGGGAAAAAAGACATATATTAAATAATGAGCATCTATGAACAACCACGCCTCACTTATTGATTATTTTGGCACCACGAGGCGGCGCTTCCCGCCAGAAGTTACGCAATCGTCACGACGTCTTGCCGTACGATTGGCGCATCAATCGCGCTAGCAGCGCGAGTTTCTCACAGGTGAGCCACGCCATATCGGCTCCGCACTCGTCGCCAGCAATGGACGGAGAGCCACTTGCTCTAGAACAGTCACACTCGTCGCTGCTGATATGTGTTTTATTAGCAGTGGCAGGTAGCGACGCACAAGTCGCCAGCAGGCTCTCTCCATGGTCGTCACATTTACCTGCAGACAGTCACTGGCCAGCACCCGACTTGCTCTTTACAGGGCAGTCAGACTACCTTAATTCACTCTACAACTGGCTGGACGAGCAGGGCAGTCACTCGCCGCAACGTGGCAGCCGCGCCTTGTCGGCTCTCGCTGCGGGGCGACCTCATCGTTACCTATCTGGTGCCATGCCAGACGGTCAAGTATTCTATCCGCGCTCACCAGAGTCCTCCTGCTACATCCGACCTCATCATCACATCAGAACCACGCCATGTAGGCTTGCTGCGAACGCATCATCACTCAACATCGACCACACGCCATCCATGCTGAATTTAGGGAACGGATAATCTCTTCTCATCACAGTATCACGGAAATTCAGCTTTGTATCTTCATTACTTTTTCCACTTTCAAATTGCAAGTCATATTAAATTGTTTGTTGGCAACCAATGTTAATTCATCTACCTTCCTCATTGTAATTTATCTTTACATTTGGTCCTTCGAACCTCATTATCCTTGTGCGGGTGTCTTCACGCAAAATGTCTGTACAATTGGTACTTCGAGCCGGATATATATTCTTTCATGTATAGCCAGTTTCTACGGAATTTTGTGTATACAACACGAGTCGAACTTTTTTTATCGTTAGGAGTATGTTGAAATGTTAAACCCTCCTCTGCCTTAGGGCCCTTGATTGGAATTGAAGAGATGGTATCTTGCTTGATGTCGGAGAGTAAATTAGTTTATTGTCCTCCACGTGGTCATAAGCAGTTTGTAACTGCTTTTTGACAATAAATTTTAAAGTTTACTTCGTGTATCATGTGATGTGTATCGTTATAAAAGTGCTTAGATTTATACGTCTGAAGGTACTCTGTATACTAATGTTGGGGACACGTAATTCCTCAGAAAAAATCGTGGTTTTGAAATTGTTACACGAGTATTAGGATCCAACGTATTACGTTCGAAAAGATGCAAAAAGATGGGCCCACATCGCTTGTGGCTGTAGATGAGTTAGTGTGGAAGGTAGAAGTAGTGAAATCTTTATTTGTACTAAAGAAAGACTTTGATAACTTACTTTAGTTCTCCCTTATCAAACTACCTCAAAACAGTTAATGATTGATAACTAATCGATCTCGAATTTAAAAATTAAGTAATGTTTTGTTCGTTGTTTTTATGAATTTTTGTTTATTTGTTTCTGACTGTCAATCCACACAATAAAAATATGTAACTCTCAAGGAAGATTCAGTGGGTAGATTATCAAGGAAAATGCAGTAGGGGTTAAACAAAATACAAAACCTTGTAATAATTGGACGAATACTTTAGGTATCTTGAATTATTTCGTAATGTTATGATCTCATCCCTATGACTACTAGCTAGGAGACGTCACTGTCCATTTGGCATCAACGGTTGCGGTACATGTGATGCTACTTCAAACAGGTGTCACAATTCTTAAAGTATTCGAGAGTTGGCAAAATATTCTCTCAACTTGCTCTTCTTCTTGTGTAATTCTCAGTAGGTATTGATGTTACATCCAATTCGCATATTCAAATTCATACGAAATTTAACTAACGTATCTATCATGGTAAAACATTTTAAAATAATTTTTTGGCAAATAATAACACAATTAGGATATTTTGTTGTAGAAACTTCGATTTTATTGCAATGTTTAAATCTTTTTATAATCGTTATAATCTTCTATAATTATGACTGTGTTAATTTTTTAAAGATATAATTATGTACTTTAATACATGTGAAGTATTATTAAACTAATCGCAATTGACTATTAATACTCATTTCCAAAAAGTTGCCAAAAATTAATTTAAGTGTTCATATACTTCACAATCTTTCGTTTCATAAAGGAAATGTCGGATTTTAAATTTATTTCACGTTAATGGCCTTTTAATGTGATCCACTGTTTACTGCTAAATTAAAGGATACGACAATACCCGATCGTGTATTTGAGGTTGTTGGAGGTGCCTGAAACGGAAAGAAGGATTTTGTAGCTTGCTATTTAAGCTTTTCTACATAGAGCGGGAAGGTAGTGTGTTAGAAGGAGAGTGGCATAGAAAGTGGGATAAGCCGCTTAACCGGCACCACGGCAACTTGGCTCACCAATCAGATGACAGGTCAAAGGATTGGATTATTATGTTCGAGACGGATACCACAGAACGTCAGTTGGTGATCTTTTAAGCGCATTGTGGACTGGTGCGGTGTTGATGAGTCCGCGATATTTGTCGATTAATGGTGCGAAGATCGGATTTTGAAATGTGTCTTTGGTATGTTTTGTTGCAAGTTTTGGGATAAATTCCGAAATAGGGGTAATTTTATATTTCTTTTTAATTTTTTCGAAAAAGGTGCTACGCTCTAGTTTATACGCGACCCGAATAAAATGGTTTTTTGCTCGTGTTAAAGCATTGACGGGGTTATGAAGGGCACCAGCCCAAGTTTGGCAAGCGTACTCGCCTGCACTCCGAATGCACGCTTTGTACACTCGCGCTTTGACCGCGCCGGAGATCTTCCTGGACCGGAAGATGGGGTAAAGGCACCGGATGCGTCTGTGCATATTCTGCACCGCAACTTGACAATGATTTTTTAAAATTAATTTTCTATTGAATGTGACGCCGAGATATTTAACTGTATCTTGCCACTGGATATCGTTACCGAGAATGTTCAGTGGTTTTATCGTTAAAGCGGTGCTGATCGAAAAGGAGAAGATTTCGAAGGATTCAAAGTGAGTCCTTTATTGCGTGACCTTTCGTCGAATTTTTCGACGGCCCGCTGCAAATGCCTAACGGCTCGGGGATGGGAAGCAAATTCCGTGTAACAATACGCGACATAGTCTGCGTATAGAAATTCACGGATCATTGGCACGCTTGGTATGTCTCTAATATTTTTGTGAGGTTTTACGGCACGTAACGACGGAGAAGAGTGTGGGTACGAGAACCGCGCCCTGAGGCACCCCTCCGTTGACGGGACGGGAGGTCAAGGTGAAGCGCTGGTACCGCACTCTGAAGGTGCGTCCGGATAAGTACGAGCGGACAAAATGGAGCATAAATTCCTGAACTATCGATTGTAATTTTGAGAGACGGAGGGAGTGGTTAACTTTATCGAAAAGGAAAGAAGAATCGAAAAATACACTGGGGAGAGAAAAATGTTGTTTCATGGCCGTCGCCGCCTCCAATGCAAAACGAAATGTTTGCGATACTGACGAGCAACCTTTTCTAAAATCGAATTGCTCCGGACGGATCGCATTTGCGTCAGTGAGAATTACACTCAAGCGTGCCAACACTATTCGCTCTAGGGTTTTTCCTAAAATGGGGAGTAAGCTTACAGGGCGGTGATTATTTGGGTCGCGGCCGTTTTTACCGGATTTCGGAAGCATTACTACTGTCGCATTTTTCCACATAGTTGGAAAATAACCTACTATCAAGCACGTATTGAAAAGGGTTGTTAACAATTTAATGGCCGTGCGGAGGAGGTTGTGAAGCATCACCCCGATCACTCGGTCGTGACCCGACGACTTTCGCTTTTTAGCGGATTTCACAGCGGTGCGGGTTTCGGATTCCGTAATGGCAAAATCTGCCGGAATCCCTATTGGAGCTGTTGAGGTAAGCGATATTGCGGGGGCCAGGGAGGGGAGTAACGTCGGCGTGAAGCGCATCTCCAGCACGTCGGCGAATGTCTCAGCCTTCACGGCAGGGTCGTACGTCACCCTAGGCGGAGCGGTGTCTGGTATAGAGAGGGCCGTGACGGGGGGCATTGGGTTTCTCAGACGTTTATGGAGTTTCCAAATATGAGCCCGAGGAACCGGACTTTTCAAGATTATTCTCCCAACTTTGAGTGTGGTTGATTTTTAATTTGTCTGAGAGGTCGCGGGCAGCGTTATTGAAATTAAAATGGTCGAGAGGGTCACGAGTGCGACGGTATACGCGGAGGAGACGACGACTTTCGCGGATGAGGAAATGAATTTCCTCGGGAAGATTGTCGAACGCCGAGGGGGAGGAGGGGAGTAAGTGGTGGAGTTTTTATAGGCGGTGGTGACGTGGTTGGTAATATAGGTGATTGCAGCGTCGAAGTCGTCATCGATTTTGTGGGAGAGATGTGAGTCAAATTGTTTCCAATTCGTATTGGGGATGGGTTGAATGGTGTTTGAGAACGGAGTTCCACCCACGTAGAGTGCAAATAAGACGGAAAGGTGATCGAATTTCAGTTCGAAATGTGGTCGTGAAGGGACGGGGCAAGAGAGGAGTGGTGGAGCACGATATGTAAAATATCGTGTGGTTCTCCATCGTAGAGGTGAGTGTGTCTGGTGGTTGGTGCGAGGGCAACGGTGGGGGTGGAGTTGAGGAAGTTGAGAAGCGAATCCCCGGTGTCATTTGTCACGCGACACCACAGTTCCGATTTTTTGCATTTAAAACGCCTCCCATAATAACGGCGTGGCCTAAGTGGAAAAGTGAAGAGATGTCCGCATGGTGGAGGTCGTTGGACTCTTTTTTATATAGTGAGACGATTATAAGAGGAGCCGATGTGGTACCTATTTCGACAGCAGTAGCTTCGATGCCAACGAGCGCGGGGGTGGGCAGGCGCGTGTGTGGAGTGTGATGACATACCGCAATCGCAGTTCCCCCGCCTTTGGTGGCGTGATCGTCGCGGTAAATGTGGTATCCGGATATAGAGAAACGATTTTCTGAATTTAGGTGAGTTTCTTGGATGAAGAGTATTGAAATTTAATACCCCATAAGGAATTGACGTATGGAAGCCGTTTTTTGGGCGACCTTGCCCTGGCCATTCCATGTGGCAATGGATAGGTTTCGACCTTAGGAATTAAATTTGAAGAATCACTGTTGGTGATTAGTCAAAGAAGGTGGCGACAATAGGGAGGATCTGGATGGTTTGGATAAGGTTGTCCATCCCCGGGGCCTTCAAGACGTACACAACTTTCTTCAGAACACGGGAAAGTTTCACAATGTCGAAGTGGGAAATATACCCCAAGATAAATCTCAGGTCCTGTAGAGTGGCCGTGGTGAACTCTGCTGGAGAAGCGGTAGCAGGAAGAGGGCGGGTGACGGACGAGCGGTGGTGGGCGCGTGAGTGGCAGGAGGAGATGGGGCGGAATGATTGTAAAATCCGCTAGCGAGGACAGCCCAAACAGAACCGACGGCTAAAAGAAGGGGATTTGGGGGCAAACGAGACTGCGGGACGTGCAAAATTACCCGCCCTACGCCGTAGAACAGCTGACTCGCGAGCGTCTTGCGCATTGTCAACTTGCGCATTTAGTTTTAGTTCAACGAGGGCGGGGCAGCCAGAAAAGGAAGCGACGTGGTCGCCAGAGGAACAGTTTGCGCAGCGGACATCATTACGCTCGCGGTCACAAGTATCAAAGGAGTGGGGTCCGGCGCACCTAAGGCATGATGTGGGACGACCACAACGGCTACGGGTATGGCCCCACTGCTGGCTATTCATAAAGCGGGAAACACGGTCGCTGCTGTGGGCCACCTCAATTGCAACCCTGTGACGGAGCAGGCATTCAGGCGGAGATTTTCGGGGACATCGGATTTGTTAACCTCTACAGTGTAGAGATGCGAGTTCGGAGGGGCCCTTTCTCATCATCTCCGAGACATGGAGGACACTAAACCACAAGTCAAGTAAGTCTGAGGCGGTATCCGCCGAAGGAATAGAATGGGGAAGTCGTCGGATTACAACACGCTCGCAACGCTCCGGTAGTAGAAGCTGGCCGCATCAAGCTCCGCGGTCCTGATCTCCCCCAAACGCTTCACAACCGCAGATTGGTCTGCGGCCGTCTCAGGGCGGACTATGTATTGGGAGCGGGTACGGGTCGCAGTCGGGCGGCCGGAGCACACCTTCTGGAGTTCCCGAAGCATCTCCCGCTCATCCTCCAGGTTATCGAAGAAAATAGCTCCTACAGCCGAACGACGACCGGTAGGAGCACGGTAAGAAGTAGTGGAAGTGAGGGCGGCGACGCCGGAAGAAGGGGCGTTCCCGCGGCGGGGGCTTGGGTAGGCGGAGTGCCGGTGGTGTGGGCAGAGAGAGGGGTTGAACCAGAGGGGTCCGCAACGGTCTACTCCGCTATCGTCTCCATCGGTTCGACGGGGGCGAACGGGGCTAAACGAATAACCGTGGCCAACGGCGGAGTGACGGCGGGGGCGGAAGAACGGCGTGTCTGAAAGAAACACTTGGTGGCCACGAAACCATCGTCCTCTGCACCCGAGACAGACGCGTCACTCACCGCCATGGTGGCAGAAGTAGACGGAAGCGGTTTAGTCAGAGTGTCACGGACACGTTCGCTAGGATCCCTAACTGAAACGGCGTTCTTTTTCCCGCAGATGCGAGAAACACGGACCACTTGTTCGAGCTCTTTGGACGCGAGCCGAGACAAGGAGCCGGGCTTAGAGGAGGAACGTTTAATTTTTCCTAACTGCTTTAGGCGATGTGTCGCGTTAAGGAGTAGAAGAGTGTGGCGAGCTTCGCTCTCAGTAAGGAGGCGCTTTTTAGGTTTAAGGCTAAGGAAAGAGCGATCTGAAATAGTCGGGGTCACATTAGATGGGGGACGGTAAGGGGACCAAAGTGTTGGCATCCGCGTTAAGCGCAGACGCCTGGTGGACGGAATCGTCACCAAAGTCGGAAATCTAGTAATACGCTAAAGCAGTTGGCGATAATTAGCAGAGTAAGAATCGAAGACAGTGGTAACGAGCAGGCATGCGCGAAGCACGCAACAGCAGCGGCGAAGACATCGGAGCAGCAGTCACGTGATCCAAGATAGCGGCAGCCACGTTTTCCCAGAGCACACAAGCAGGGAAACACTCAACGGCAGAGAATACACGGCGCAGAGATCTGGACGCGGAACTCGATGTGGAGAGACGGAGCGATCCGCACTCTACGCAACTAACCTCGGAACTCACACACTTACATCTTACAAGGTTACAGATTTCATAATAACAATGTGGTAAGCACAAACCTATGAGTGTAAACAATAATGTAAAGTGTGTTTCACACGCCATCCCAGTTGAGCTAATGATCCGTCGCACCGTGCCATAGTGAAGTACGAGCAAGTACAACTCTGGCTCTCTTTATAAGAAACATTCCGTGCACTCGGTGGCGCATCCAACGGGACGTGCCTCCCGTACCCTCCCTCCCACAAAGAGACAGAAATAGTCATAACAAAAGGAAGTTTTTTAAATTCGAAACAAATTCCGTTGAAAGTAATAAGAACTAATAATATATGTGTAAAGAGACGAATTCACAGGAGAAACAAATTACTTATTTTGCTTTTATAGATCACTCCTGCACAAGAACATGAGCATAGGGCTAGGATATTTCACTTTTTCTAGCATACTCACACTCCAGCGTGATTCCGAGCAACTTGTCTCATAGAAAATTACCTAGATAAAATGTTCGGTAGAAAGAACACTAAAGCCTCAATAATAATAATAATAATAATACTCCTTTAAATTTAGCAAACCACTCTCCACAACCAATGAAATTAACGTTGAAATCAGTCAGAGAATTAGCCAACAGAAATCTAAACCACTTCATGGTAGACATCCTCATGATCTAGATGAGCCTCATGTCGACAAAGCTGCGTCGAATGCCTGACTTACAAAAGGGGATCTATACTCGGAAACGGAGGAATTTCTCATGGGAATTCAAAACCAAGTAATAAGCACAAAAAACTATAGAAAATTTATATTGCAAGACACTGACAGCGTATGACAAATGTAGGAGATGCAAAATTAAACCAGAAACTACACAACACAAGAGGATGCACCTTATTAGCACTGACAGATTACACCCACAAACACAATCAGGTTGCTAATATCCATCAGAAACTGCGGGAAGTATGGACTAATAGAAGTCAATGTCCCGTACTACAAGTACTTCCCAAAATCCATTTCAGAGAACAGCAGGTACAAAATTTATTTTGATAGATCAATCCTCACCGACAAAACAATCCATCATAACAGATCAGATATTATTCTAATAGACAATGTCAAGAAAATCACGCACATCGTAGATATTGCAATATACCAACACCTACAAACTACTACAATGATAAAATCCAAAAATATGAAGATTTGAAAACAGAAATTCTTCGCTTATGGAATATGGAGTGTGTATGTATAGTTCCTATAGTCCTGTCCACCACTGGAGTCATCCCTCACAGTCTGCATTCGAGCATCAATCGGCCTCATCTCCCAAAAAACATATTTCTATCTTTACAAAAAGCAGCCATCCTTAATACCTGTAGAATAGCCAGAATATTTTTAAATTATGAAATTGTTTGAGGTGAGGATGCTTGGTATACCCGGCACCTTACCTGAATCCAACTACAAGTTGTGAAAAAAAGTTTGTGAAAATGATGATAATAATAATAATAATAATAATAATAATAGAAGTGCAAAGGCGAGTTGGATAGAGGATAAAAAGAAATTGACTGAAAAAATTGAGGAAATGGAGGGGGAGACGTAACTACTGAGAAAGTCGCAGCGATTGTAGGATCAACTTAAAACTGGAAGGTTCCTGGTCCTGACGCAGTCCAAAATTTCTGGTACCAGAGGCTCACAGCAATACATGGAGCATTTGCAAATGCATTTTCAAGATTGCTGCACCAACCTTCTGTAGCACTGGGTGGCTATTTAGGGGTGATACATTTCTATTCCCTAAAGGTGATAAGTCCGCAGATCCATCAAAGGACAGACCTGTTACTTGTTTGTCGACTTTATGTAAAATATTTATGTCAGTTTTTTAAAAGCGTATGTATAGTCATTGTGTAAGAAACGAGGTACTTTCAGAAGAACAGATGGGGTGCAAGCAATACAACTAGGATTGCAAAGACCATGTAGTAATTGATTCAATTATTGTAAATAGTGCGATCAACGGGCAGAGAAATTTACACATGACTTACATTTACTATCAAAAAGCCTACGATTCAGTGCCTCATACGTTCTTAATAGGCATTCTCAAAATATATAAATGTGATCCAGCAATTGTTAATTTCCTCACTACGTGAATGCTTCAGTGGAAGGTGAAAATTCATATGAATTCCTGAACTGGTCTAACAACATCTAGACCCGTCAGCATAAAAACTGTGATATTCCAAGGGTATTCGTTCAGTATCTTGTGATTTTGTCTGTGTTTAAATCCATTAAGTATGATTTTTAGCAGTGGTGAAAGAGACAATAAAATGTCTGCAGGTGAGGTGACTGTGAGAGTATCTCATGGGCTATATATGGATGATCTGAAGCTGTGTAATAAATAAATTTATTGTTAAAAAACAGTACAAACTGCGTGTGACCACGTTGAGGACAATAAACAAATTTACTCTCCGGAAGCAAGCAAGGGACCATTCCATCAATTCCGATCAAGGGCCCTAAGGCAGAGGCGGATTAAAAAATTTCAGCAAATTCCTTTATACGGTAAAAAGTTAGCTACATGATATAATATTAATACAATATCAACAAGTTTGTAATTTAACTCAAAAAAAATATTTTGCATTAACAAATTATTATCAAACTATAGATTATGCTGAGTATAGTTTTAAAAAATCATAAGAATTGAAATAACACTAAATTGACGATTTCTTGTCGCAATAAAAACGCCCCTAGACAAATCCTAGAGAACCTGTTTAAGAAATTTGCCTCTACCTGAATGAAAACCGGTGAAAAAAACCAGGGCAGGATGGGGTAACAGAATTAATGTACACAACCGTGCCAAAGTTGAGTACACTTAAATCTAAATTAATATGAATCATGCAAGAAAATAGTTTTTGAAATTGTATAAGTTATTTTAAAAGTACAACAGCAATGGCGTGATAAAGTACAAGACGGATTGAACTTTTACACAAGCACTCGACAGCACATACAGTCATTGTTAGGTACCACTGTGTAATTCAGCAAAGATATAAGGACGAACTTCGGAATGGAGAAATGTAAATCGGTGGTGTTTTTACGGGGAAAAGTATATTATATCGAAGATTTTGATGAGCGATTGGATATAGACATTGAATGCTTGGCTGAAAATGATGACATAATACGGAATGCATCATCCGAAGGCCGCAGTGGAACACATCATTTTGTCCCGTTCATTGGGAGATCGAGGCATTATTGGCATATCTAATGCCCATAGCAAATGATACAGAGTTTGAGGCAATACTTCTTTAGCAAAGTCAATGTATCACTTAATCATGTAATCATCAGAAATGACAGATTTAATGGCATACCCCTGCGGCTGGCAGAAACTGCATTTGGTCCCATGAGTGCGGTAACACCTTGTGATCAGAAGATACAAACATGGAATAAAAAAGAGTTACATGGTGTACACATTCAGATACTTAACCAAAAGTATGTAGATGGCAATTTATCAAACTTGTGGCTAAAGTATGGTTCATTTGTTCCCTGAGACGTAGGGTTTTGCTGTAGCAATACAGGATCGTGTCATCGCCACTAGATGCTACAGAAGACGTGTTCCCAAAGAAGGAGTAGAAGAGCGTTGTCGTAGTTGTGGCCTGACCCTGGAAACGATCGACCATATTGTTGGAGGTTGTTCATCACTAGCTTGAACAGGATGTTGCCAAGATCATCCATCAGAAAATCACTTTCTCAAATGGGTTTATATCAGAGGTGTCTCCGTATTTCATTACCAAACGGCTCAAGTACTTGAGAACGACCGCGCTATAATATACTGGGATCTGTCTATTAGAACGGATTTGACAATTTTAGCTTACAGACAAGACATCATATATTTGGACAAGCAAAATAGGTGTGAGTTTTTAATTGATGTGCTTAATCAAAACCTAAGGACAACTCAAGCAGAAAAATTAATAAGGATGCATCATTGGTTGAAGAATTGGAGTTATTTCATCTGGAGACAGTCAAAATTGTTTGTCTTGTGATATCTGCAGCTGAGTTAGGTCCTAAAGAGAGGTTTGGACAATTTGGATGAGGGGTTCTTGGTACCTAAAATACAGAAATCCGTTTTGTTGAACATGTGTCACATAGAAAGTTTCCATCTCAATCATAATAGTAGTAGTGTAAGGTACCTGGCAGATTGCCTGTACCTTACAGAACTACTCAGCCATTCTGTTAGAATGTGAAAAAGAAAATAATAATAATAATAGTAATATCATAGGAAGGCAATCAAAGGAGTGTAAATCATAAATATCACCAAATAATAAATAATTTTGGTGATAGGAGTAATGCAACTTTATTAGTACAATAAATTAATGATGGAAGTATTTTATTGGTGTTCCTTAAAAATGTGTAATAATAACGTTGTATGGTTCATGAATCATCGGAAAAATTATTATTTACGATAAATCTATCGTTGATTCGAAGAGTTTTCCATTACAAATTAAAATTTCTAGTAGTTTCCGCGCGATTGTCTTTCCATAGCCACATATTTGATAAAAAATCGTGTACCTTGCTTCCGAGATCAACATTTTAATATTACCATTTTCATTCACGCTTCTAATACCACTTAATTAAAATAATTTCATACGAGTAGTAGTTTTAGATGGAACGCCAAACGTTTCCGATTTCGTGTGAATTATGTTGAAATTTGATTGTTTCAAAATGAATATCAGCATTTTTAAGGCTTTGTTTTATGCATTATATTTAACTTACAATTATAAATAATACATCAAATGTAAGAGCAATTCAGCTTTCTTTGGTATACCTGTGCGCAAGCTCATGCATTGTTTCCTCTGTCACTACTAGCAAATATGGCGACTGGCGTACAGAAAGCTTTTTGTGTTTTACAGTTTGCATGGACTGAATCTGTAGTTACAGTACAACGTGCGTGACGTATTAAGTTCCATTGTAATCCTCCAAGTGATAATAACATACGTAGATGGTATCAAAGTTTGAAGACACCGGCTGTCTTTGTAAAGGGAAGAGTACTGGACGACAAAGAGTGACTGAAGAAGGTGTTGAACAAGGGAGAGTCTTTCACGCGTATCCCCAAGATATCAGTTCGAAAGACTAACCGTGAATTAAAAATTCCAGTGACGTCTCTATGGAGAGTTTTAAGGAGACGCTTACAACTACATCCTAATAGTTTGCAGTAGTTACAAGCTCTAAAGTATACAGACTTCGTTTTTCTTGCCGACTATGCAAACGAAATGTTGCTGCAAGACGATGAAGATTTTCTGGATCGAGGAGTTGATTCATTATTTCAGCTGAGTGGAAATTTGAACACTCATAACGTGCGCATCTGAGGGTCAGAAAATCCCCGCAGTTGCAACGACACTCCTCAAAATCGAATGCCTTTTGTGCCATATCCCGGTGGAAAGTTTATGAGCCTTCCTTTTTCGGTGAAACAACTGTAACTGGTGTTTCTTATCTTGATTCGCTAAAACTATGGCTCTTTCCTCAATTGGAAGAAGTTGAACCAGAGAACTTTATTTGACAGCAAGATAGTGCGCCGCCTCACTGGCATAACTCAGTACGCCATTGGTTAAACGACGTTGTACCCAACCGCTGGATTGGCCGCCAGGGGTCGGATGACAGAGCTTGTTTCGCATGGCCTCCACGTTCACCCGATCTGACGCCATGCGACTTTTACCTTTGGGGGTTCATAAACGATCTTGTTTATGTTCCTCCACTACCATCTGACCTACTCGACTTAAGAAATAGAATTGAAGCAGTTGTTGCAACAATTATTCAAGACAAACTAATCAAAGTTTGGGAGGAACTCGCCATTCGACTGGATGTGGCCGTGTGACGAATGTTACTTTTATTGTTCAACCTCACTGTTAGGAGAAACTTTGAGTTTCTCTTTCATTTGATGTATTATTTAAAATTGTAAGTTATATGTAATAAATACTACTATGCCTCAAAACCCCGATATTCATTTTGAAACACCCAATAGTATTCAGCAAATCTAAAGCAGTTAGTAGGCTTGTTATAATTTTTACCCATAGTAAAAATTTTGCTAAGAGCGCGAATTATTTGAAAAGGGTTATTTAGAAAAACTAATTCAAGTGAATGAGTTATTTATGTATATGTCTTAAATTGCAGTTTCAAGAAGTTATTTTTTCAATTTACGGTGGAGGGACCCGCACACCCCGGTATTTCTCTTGAAGAACCCCTCCCAGAATAAAATCCTGCATCCGCCCCTGCGAGCTCTCCTTCCCCTCCTCTTGTTTCCTAGAAAGCACGAATTTTCACCATCGCGAGACTGCTATCATATTTAGTTTTATCTTTTATCGTTCCTCATACTTCCTGAATAATTATAATAAAATTACGGAAAATTCATTACTTACGCATCTCAGACCTTGATCTAGTTACTGCTGCACAGAGGTTTGATTTTTGACATTGCATTAGATATTGAGGCACAAACGAGGAAAAATGAAAAATATATTTGAAAATAAATCAATAACCCCCATTAATCTTGAAGATATGAAATTTCAAACAACGAGGCGCCAAGTAAAAATATGTCATTTTCGTTTTGGAACTTGGGAGCTTGTATCAGTTTTATTCCCGTTATAATGGATTTATTCTTCGTAATGATGAGGGTGAAAAGATATGTACGTGGTCGTTGCCTCGTGTCCGGTCCTCGCCCGAGTAACGAGCCATCACTTCCGTCTCCCACTCCATGTTTCTTGGAAGCGACTGATGGAGACGGGATACGACAAAACACACAACCCAAGGCTGTCACTTGGCTTCTTCCTCACGGCTCTTGCTATGAGACTATTGTGTTTCTAGGAGATAGTTTTATAGTAAATATTCTGAAGAGACCCTAGACTACTTTTTTATTTCTCTTACATTTTAAAAAAACGAGGAGTAGTTTCAAAATATGACGCGCAATGCCACATACCACGTACTGTCATCTATAAATTTAAAAAGTTTTACGTTCATTACGTACCTGAGGAAGGTTGGATGCCAAAACTTTCTCGTCTAATTTGTGAGAGGCAAACAATATTATCATTCATAGTTGACATCTATCTTTTATCGTTCAGGCAGCTTAAGCAAATTTAACTCTCATTTTTCCCGATTTCATCGACATTTATTGTCAAAAACCATTTTTATCTTTGTTATCACACATTCAAAAAATAAAACTTAACCTTTGTTCATCCTGGATATCAATACTATCTTCTTGCCAAATATCACCACAATCGGTTCAGTGGTTTACTTGTGATCTAATAGCGAACAGACACACATTTTCGCGTTACGCATTTATATATTAGTATGGTTATAAATGAATGTTTGTTTGTCCTCTATGCGTTTAGGCATCCGTTTGCGATGAAACTTTGGCTAGTTGTTGTGCACAGACCCGCCAAGGTATCTGACATAATACAAAAATTCTACAATAGATTTTAAAAGTGTGTCGTTTAAAAATAAAAAGACCGATTTTGCTGTTTAATACATCGTTCCTCAAGACGCAGAAGAGCAGTCACACTCTCAATGTCTCTTAAGTCTATGAGGAAATTCATTGTTTGGCAAACGGTTGAAATGTAAAAATAAACGGAAATGATATTAATATTAATATCACAGTTTTTGGGGCCGCTGAAATCAGTAAAGGCATTTCCGAAGACGCCAAAGTCCTCAATCAGCTCGTGTAAACCCCAGCATTCCTAGAGAACGGGACGCCATGAAAAAGTAATCCAACATGACAGATACCAGCGACGAGTACTCTTTTCGGCATCGCCAAGTTGGTATGAAATCCCGATATCGTTTACGTCTAAATTCAGCCCTCACCAAAGAAAATCACCGCTATCACCCCTAGAGTGGGTGAAAATAGGTTTATGGGTGAAAATAATTGAAAACTAATTTTGAAATATAAAAAAAATGAAAATTCCATCGGGTCCATATTTTTAGGGCTGATGAGATGTTTTACACTACCAATGCCGTTCAAGTTGAGATCACATAGGGGCACGGTATCCCTAGAGTTGGGATGGGTATAGCGAGACGTAAAAATAATTTAAAAATACCGATATTAGAGTTAGTATATGGTATAAGTGTACTCTAAGATGAATGATCGTATTTCTAAAGACATAATGTCCCTATTAGACCACATGAGGTGCACGACACCACTAAAGGGTGGAGGTAAGATCGTGACACGTAAAAAAAGAAAATATCCGCTATAAAAGGATTTTACGATATAGAAATATGAGAAATAAAAAAGTTGCAGACATAATAAAAAATTCACATGTGCAAAACTGAGGGAACTCAGATAGTATTAATATATACCCATCCATGCAATGTGCCATACCAAGCTATGAGATAGACACCGTCGTGGCCATGTCAGCGTAATTGCTCATCACCAAGTCACCCCGGGTTCGACACCCGGACGGGGAAAGAGGAAATTTGTAGCTTTTCATTTCCATGTCTCAGTTTAAAAATAGCTGTGGCGCATGAAAAGTTCACCTTCTGCGGTTAACAACCGCAGTTTTAATACTCGGATACAGCAATCTGGATCCTGTCTAGACGCTGTTCCTCCTATGTCAAATTCACGATGTGTCTAGTTAGTAAACTCACACGAAAACTGAGTCTTACTAGCACTCGTTATAATGGTCCAACGCTGACCGAAACGAGAATACAATACAAACATGATATGAACATTGAATGCTCAAATTAATTAAATAACTTATAACTATTTCAAAAACTATTTTCTTGCATGGTTGTGTTGCCATATGGATCATATTAATTTAGTTTTATGTGTACTCAACTTTGGCACGGTTGTGTACATAAATTCTGTAACCCCATCCTGACCCAAGTTTTGCTCCGGTTTTCCTTCGGATTTCTTATACAGGTTCTCTAGGCTTTGTCTAGAGGCGTGTTTATTGTAACAATAAATTGAGAATTTAGTGTTTTTTCAACTCTTATGATTTTTAAACACTATACTCAGAATAATCTATAGTTCGATAATAATTTGTACATGTAAAATAAATTTGTTCAGTTAAATTACAAACTTATTGACATTATATATGTATTAGAACTCGCAGCTAACTTTTTATCTTATCTAGGAACTTTTGCTGAAATTTTTTAATCCGCCTCTGCCTTAGGGCCCTTGATCGGAATTGATGGGATGGTCCCTTGCTTGCTTCCGGAGAGTAAATTAGTTTATTGTCCTCCACGTGGTCATACGCAGTCTGTACTGTTTTTTTGACAATAAATTTATACATTTATAAATTTATTTAATTTATTTATTTCTACAATTATTGATTATACAGGTGCAAACTTCTATATCTAACGACCTAAATAAAGCCAATAAAAACAAATTTTAAACAGTGAGAATGTTATCTGCCATTGGAAATTACCAAACAAAATTCTTGCGGTTTGGCCAAATTCTTTCTTATTACTTGGCAAACGTTTCGGTAATGAACGTTCCCTTTATCAGGGCTATGCAAAAATAGAAATAAATATTTATAAGAACACATTAAAATATTTTTGTACTTTAACAAATTATTCTTAAAAGTGCTGTAATAATAATGTACAAGGAACTGAACCATTGATGAATTCAAATTATTATAGGAAATATTATTAGGAAAATAAATATATTCAATGGATATTTCAAAATCTTAGAAACATCTTTTACTTATATCAATTACTTAACATTATAGAAACAAAGACGCAGTAGAAATGAAGAGATTTGATTTATGTAGTAGTATCATTTATTTATTTTGGAAGAGAATGACAGAGTCCTTTTTAGTAGAGGGTTATTGAAACGCGAGAAGGACGTCTTACACTATCGAGAGATGGTGTTGAGTTTATTATACAACAAGGATGGATATTCCGTAATTCAGGCTCCATAAATATTACCGTTTAAAACTGAATACAAGTTAAAATTAGAATACTTCATTTCCTACGTAAACTTTAACATGAATATTTGGTCATTAATGTGTGGGCTTAAGAATTTTTTCTTTGTAGTTTTAATTTTCATACCTGTTATCAAAAGACTAACCGACCCTGCCCGGTTTCCCACGCGAGTTTTTGTTGTTGATATGGTTTACCCTTCTTAATTTATTATTGCAGAAAATACCACGTTTACGTACAAATATTGTTATTATACCTTAATTATTTCATGATATTTACAGAAGTACATTAAAACACACTTCATTTTGAATCACTCTCCTGAAGAATTTTGAAATAACTTTCTTATTAATATTAATTTATAATATATTATTTTTATTATGCTCTCTTGAGTAAGCCTCTACAATACTTAAGCAACCTCCCATCAACTTTTAAGTTCGTATCTTAAATATTTTTCTCTCTGCTTCGATGAATAAGTCAAGTCGTTGAGGTGAACATATGAAATATTTTCATCCCCTTTCAAACATTAAAAATGAAACATCGAAAATAGTAGAAACTAATTCTTAATTTTTTTATTTAACTATATTAACATGCAAAACTGAGATGATACATTAATTAGTTTGTAAAAAAATATAGCGAATATACGAAAAATCACATTTTACTCAATTGCACCCTAAAAATTTCGAAAAATACCTTCTTTAAGGTCTAGACAATATAAAAGCAACTTTCATTCGGAATTCCAAGGGCCTGTATCTAATACTTTTTGCTCTGCGTGAAAACTATGGATGAGCGTCTGTAACTCGCCGCTTAGAGAGAGTGGGAGAGAGCTTTCGTTTGTAGAGAGAAGATACCGTTTTCTTTGTGCCCGAGATGATAATTTCGTAAGTAATATACCTCATTAATATGATTAATATCATAAATGAGTTAATGCGCTTCTTCGTGTCAGTCGGAGCTTGCTAGTCACACCAACATGGTCGACTCACTGTTATTGCCCTATGATCAGAGATGGCGCTCGCAACGCCGTGCTTAGACGGCGGCTCGTGAATCCCTCGGATACTCTACAAATCAAAAAATAAACAATCGTGCCACATTTAACTTAGGTAATCCTCATACTTCACTGTAAAATTACTGGACACAACTAAAAATATCTCTCACTTAGTTGAACACAATGAGTTACAAGCAAAGGGACCTATTATGTAGTCAATAATCAGCTTCCCAACATATTTAAGTCATTACATAAATACAATCAAGGACTAGAAAATACTAATGTTAATGGGTTTTTTATGTAATTTATAGTAAATGTGTAATGGGTTGGTGTAGTGGATAGAATGATCAATTATTGATTTGATTAAGAATGTTGAAATAGCCCTATATTATTTTCTGTTTTATATAGCCCTGATGAAGGTAATGTTCGTTACCCAAACGTTGGGAAAATAATAATAATGTATTTGGCCAGAGCGCAAGAATTTTGTTTGACAAATTTAAAACATTTGTTAAGTTTGACAGCTAAATAATTTGAAAAGAGTTCTTGAAAATTCTGAAAAAAGGAACTAAATTTGAAAATCAAATATTTTATTTTTATGAACTGTTACTCCCTTTTATGGCAAAAATATTTCGAAAAGTAAATGTAAAGGGATAAATTTTAAATTTATATGGATAAACCAGGTAAAAATTGTAACGAGGAGACCTGACTAACCTCATTAAAAATAAATATGATTTGGAAAATATAAAATGTATAATTAATGGGAATTTTTTTAAATAAAACCCCCCATTGAAGAAGTCGAACCGGTTGAAATAGGGCAAGAACCATATTTCTATTGTGTTAAGGCAGTTGAAAATAATACGAAGTAAAATATAGAAAAACTTTTAATATTACACAAGTAAAAATATAAGGTTAAATAAAATTGGAAAATGTTTGCTTACAAAACCAAAAACACATTTATAATCTAGATGTTATAATTCTGACTGAAATTGATGTGGAAAGCACAGAAACAGTTGAGGAATATAAATGACTAATTTTCAGATAACAACTCTTCACAGAATTGGTATAAGGGAGGGGTACAAATATGTATCCAGAAAAATTGAAAACAGTGATCATTATACCAATTTTTAGAGAGGAACATTTTTTTTTTGTAATAATTTCTGACAGGTTTCAATTATAAGCTCAATGGGGAATATGTTTGAGAAATACAGAAATATTTGGAAATATCATCAATTGACTCATTAATTAGTACGATAAAATAGTTGCGCCAAAAATCCACACTACTAATTAAAACTATGCGAAAGCTCTTCATGAACTGCAAATATCTTCCCTTGTTAAGTCAGGTTGACGAAAGAAAGAAATGTAGCAACTATATGGCAATACGTGCATTGAAGCGATATTCAAATAACGTACACGTCCCTCCATGGCTAAGGTGGTAGCATTCTAACTAAGCACCAAGTCATCGCGGGATCAAATCCCGGTGGGTACAGAAATAAATTGTAGCTTTCCACAAGAATGATCCAGTTTGTATTGCTGTGACTACTGAAAAGCGAACCCTCCTTCTTCTATCCACCTCCTGGTATCAATAACCTAACTATTCCTACTTACTACTCCTACTAACACCTCCATGCGGCCCACCTACTACTAACAATAGCCTACCACCCATTTCCTACCTCCTATCGCTCCAAGTAGATAAGCCTTAATATCACGCTACATTTCCCATTTACAAATACTACAATAAAAAACGTACAGGAAAAATGAAAAAAGTTCTGAAATCATTTTCAAAATCTTAATCTTGCTCAAGGTATGTCACGTGCTAATTTCGTAGCTGTGTCTGTAATTTTCTTTTGTCAAAATAACTCGAGATTTAAAAGCCCTGAAATCAGGAATAGCTAATGACAAAATTTACGTGCTTTATTGTAATATACAAATAGATAATTAAATAATTTAACAACCAATTTTCTGTTCCCCCAGCAAGTGACCGAAATCTTTACGTGTAATATATAACGTATGCATTTTTTTAAAAAAACAGACATTATCAGATGCAACTAATGCGAAGGACCCTGTTAACAAAACTGACACTCTCAACGACAATTTCCGTTGGATCAAAAGGAATAGACAATACCTTTGAAATGGACTGTCGTTAATATGGTCTCGTGATTAACACTTTCGGTATATATGCTCTTTACCTCAACAATTACATTTTCAGTGCCGTTCCTAACAAAAGAGTTTTAAAAATTTGCCCTGATTTTAACCTGACATTTGCTTCATAATTTTGTTGTAATATATCCCACGATTTCAGGAATACAAGTCATATTGCCCTTTCTCGGATACGGTATGGCAGTAACTCGAAGAGCAGTCTTAAATTAATACAGAGAAATCCATGTACATTGCTTTTCATTACGAAAATAGCGCACGGAATATCTTGAGAAAGATTAAGGTTTTGAAAATGATCGTTTATTCCCTGAATAAGAATTTTGCCAACCCTGACCTGCATAGTCATACTTTCTTGACTGGGTAATAGGCATGTGGGGTACGTAATAGCCGAAGAGCTGCAGGGCTAGGACCGATCCATGAAAGAGGCAGATGTATAATAGTTTCAAACAAAAAATATAACGTTTTATAAAATTAGAAAATTTAACTCATTGAAAATACTTATTATGCTTGTATCCACCCTCTTAACAGTCATTTTTTATGACAGACAATAGAAAAATAACAAAAATCCTCGAGTTAACGTAAATGTTTTTTGCGACAAGATAAGAATACAGCACATTTTACGAGCTCCAAGTGTTTGCTGATCTGTATTTTTCCTATTACAAAATGTTACACGTTTTATGTCTTCATTTTAATCAAATCATGTTATGATTCGTTGATCCATTGCTTGGTACTTTGAATGGGGAACTTGTATTACCCTATTGTGAAAGTGTTTTGTTAAACTGTTTCTTATTTTTTCACTTTCATGTTTTAAAATATTTTTTTTTAATTATTTAAAAATTAATAATAATTTAAAATATTTTATGTATTTAATAAGTCAAAATATTGAAATATAGATTTTAAATATGTTTTACCATTGTTTCAGTTTTCAAAAACAATGAAAATATCAAATGATGACTAGCTTCAGGAAAACAAAGAATATGTACGCGAATACCGCTTAGTTCTTGTATCGTCCTCTAATTGAATCTACAGTTTCAATAAATATAAAAAATAATAAAAGTACTATTAAAAATTATTTTTTATATTAATTAAATACATAATTATTTGTCATGGATGTTTCAAGGCATATGGAATAAAGGTTGTTATAATAAAACGTCAAAGTTGTTTTTATTTCATTTTATTATGTACAAAATGTATATTTTATTTCTGTCCTTTCATCCAATTAAAAATATTAGGAAATCATTTCTTATTTTGTTATGTAGTTAGTTAATAACATATTTTTGAATGATTATTGCATCTACACCCCAAGAAAGTATCCTAAAACTGTAAATATTGCCAAACAATAAAGGTTTTGACCGGGAAAAAATACTTCCAACCGATAGATCACTTCCCAAGGGTCATTTTCACAAAAGTCTCTAAGAATCCCCCTGGAGTTAAATCCCCAGCCCTCCTAAAAGTTTTCAAATTTGAACATTGACGGAAAATTCAAAGTCTCTGTTAATAAAGATCAAATCGAGTTCAAATATTTTTGTTCTATTTATTATTGCATAGGCTACAATATTAGTTATCTTCATATTTGCGGTAAAACGAATAGTTTTCCATCAATTGTAGAAATATGTGGAGGGAAAATCGATTTTTCACATTGACATTTTTGTTTTTTGTGATATATATTTTATATGTGAAATTACATGGAAAAAATCTTCATGTAAAAGTTATATAAAAGGCTTTTTGAATATATTGATACCGATTTGTATGTATGTGAGATACGTCGGGGAGAGGGATGTAAGCAAGAAGGTGTAGCATGCGTCATAGCCGTCTAGTCATCACGTAAGCAGCCATGGTGCGTGCAGCAACAGAAAATAAGTTGCATATTGTGATACAAGTTTTTCCTTAGGTACAATTAGTCTTTGGAAAAATTTAAGCGATTTGACCCGCAGGAAACTCGAATTTTTTTATTTGGTAACCCCCTTAGGGGTGGTTTTCCAAAATTTACCTTATGATACTTTTCAAGCTACAGGAAGGTTTTGGAGTCGTTTACGCGTGATTTTCGTACACCAAGAACGAATCAGAAGTCAGAATTACATTTGAACATGAACTTGAACACTTGAACAAGTTTTGTTCTACTTTTCGTAAATCTGATTTTATCACCCGCTATCGTAGAAAAAACAATATTTGGTAACCAGGGAAATCGGGAAATATCAGTATTAAAACGAGCATGAATGAGGAAACACCTAATTTTACATATAAAATATATATCACAAAAAACAAAAATGTCAATGTGAAAAATCTATTTTTCCCCACATATTTCTACAATTGATGGAAAACGATTCGTTTTACCGCAAATATGAAGATAACTAATATTGTAGCCTATGCAATAATAAATAGAACAAAAATATTTGAACTCGATTTGATCTTTATTAACAGAGACTTTGAATTTTCCGTCAATGTTCACATTTGAAAACTTTTAGGAGGGCTGAGGATTTAACTCCAGGGGGACTTTTGTGAAAATGACCCTTGGGAAGCGATCTATCCGTGAGGGAAAGTCTATCGGTGGGACAAAAAGTGACTTTACGCCAATTTTTTCCCAAAATCGATGATTTTGGACTTTCATTGACTGGGTTAATATGAGGGATGTACGTACCTGTACATGGATCGAAGGAAAGGTTTCGCGCAGGAATAATGGGAGAGGGGTTGTATGCGGGCCCGGCGATTCAATACGATTTGTTATTAAAATTTTCATGTCAGCTCCATGTATGTTGTGAGAGTACCTGCCAAATCAAAAACGAAGCTCTTACTACTTCCATTAATTATTGACTGCGTTTGAGAGGATTACTCTCTGGATCAGATATTCATATCATTTTTACACGAATACCTTGGGAACCCTTTTTAGCGGCAAATCAAATAGAAATGATAGGATTCAAGTACATTAAAGACCACTATTTTAGTGTATTCAAGATTTGGTTTGTTTTAAAATATTCGAAAAGGTATATGTATTTGGAATAAAGATTGAAAATAACTAATTATGACAAAATATAACAATAAAGTATCAGAATATACAAATCTATTATATCAATATACTTGAAGAGAAATATTATGTAAATTTTATATAAAAAGAGTTTACTTCCCGGGTGAATCTCAATGCTTTAATGTACTCAGAAATGACACCAAAGGGTGATTGAATTCATAAATAAATAATTTACCTCCAATCAAATGTTTGAGAGTAATTCCCTGAGTCACACATTCAAATCAAACACTTCTCAGTTTTCACTTCGTAGACTGAAACAAATGGTTACTAGGAATAAGACAATTAGTGGTTCTACCAATGTGTCTCCCAAAAGAGGAGAATGTGAGTTTAATAAACCTGAATTATTAACAGAACAATTCAGATACGATTTTGTAGTTATCAGAAACAAAATCTTGTGTCAAAGATGGTGAGGAAAGGTTATGTACAGACATTATCAAAGTAGCATGACTTCATAGCCAGTTAGTGGGATATTAAGGAAGATGTGTATAAGATGTTGCCTATGATTGGGAGAAAATGAATGAAAAATTGATCTAACCACAGTATGTGCTAGTGGAATGATCCATACCCTTTTTAGATCAATTTTCCATTTATTGTCTCCCATTGGATTGATCTAACAACAGTACGTCGGTAAGGGATGGAAAATATATGAGAGAAACAAAATCTAAACAAGGAATGAGAAGACTACAAAAGAATTGTGCCAGAATTCGAATGTAGAAAGATAGAGTTGCTTGTCGAAAGATAGAACATTTTTTAAGGAAACAGTCCACTGATAACGTTACTCATTTACTACTTGGTAATGAGCTAATAAAATAAAAATGCTAAAAATGATTCGTTGAATTTTCCTGCACAGTCCGGTACGATAGAGGATGATCTGTGTTGGAATTTAGAGAACAAGAGGTCCCTTTATCAATATCTATGAATTTGAATTAAGGTTGATGGTGATGCTGGGGTGTGTTAGACGAAACTTTGACGCCGGGGAATATGAAAATCTTTGGCGCAAATGGCGTCGTTATGTTAAATATACAAAATATGAATCCTGAAATTATGTTTTAAGTGACTTGCATTGGGGATACTTCACAAAAAGTTCTCCCTCTAGCAAATACAAATAGCTAATACCCTTGCTTCGCAAGATCTGATGAATATTATTGATTGATTTGAAACAAAGATGTTACTATAATTGAGATTTGGAAAGTCTCATTTTCATTATTTGATTCTTTTAATGTTGAGTGTGGTAAAGGTTGTGGAAAGAAACTCAATAGTAACCTTCACTCGATGATTCGGAAAATGTAAAGTAAAATAAACAGTGTAAAGTTTATTCTACTAAACCACTGTTTAATTTTTCTCTTCACTAGAAAAATCGAAAGTACGGTCTAAAGGAGCGATATAATGGTCGCAAGTAGCGTTGAGGACGCACTCCAGACAGCACACCCGAGACAACGCCAGAACCCGCATTCGTAACGGCACCAACCAACCCCACGACACTGGACAGAATCTCTTGCTGTTCACTGAGTAGTCCTCCGACAGGGTTCAAAACACCCCCGCTGCCGCCAGGAAAACTTCCTGCACCAGGCACTACTCCTGGATTTACTGGGTAACTGCCGCCGCTGCCCTGCAAGAGAGGTATTTTATTACACGTACGAAAAGGACCTTCGTACGAAGATGTCAGTGGTTTATTTCATGAATTATTTACTCGACGTTCATGAATTATAACTCTGATAGATCTTTCAACATTTCCTTTAACACGAAATGGTTATTACAATTTCCCGTCACCATTTTCGAATAAACTCAGGTAAAAATTTTTATTCTTTTTACCTTTTTGATAATGTGACTTGACTCGAAATTTTGAAAGTGATCTATTAATGACTTTCAATAGTAATTATTTTTACTCTTATTGTTCTTATTTTTATTAGTTTATTGTAATTCACGTGATACTGTACTATTTAACTGCATTTTTAACTTAATTTTTAACTGCTCTTTGGACAGTAAGTTAATTATTACTATATTATTACTGAGTCTCCATCGGGTTAAAAAATATATATAACTCTTTCTGAGCAATTCTTATCTCTTACTTTTGTGTCGAAGACACAAAAGCTGAATTTTTTGTGTCGTAGAAAATCAACGAAATAAATTTCATAATCGTAGAGTGATTTCAATATAAGTTCCCCTGTTTGGAATCCGTGGATCGTAACGACTCCCAATTTGGAGTGAGCAAAATAAATTTTCAATGTTATGATGCAAATTTTGTTAATTGCCGATTAATAGCGCTGCGAACTTCATCACATTAGCAAATTTGCATAACATGCATGTGAAATAAAGATGAATTCATAATTATTGGCAGATAATGAATATTAAATAGGTCTACATGTTTTATCTATAAATTGTATAGGAACTTTTGCTATGTTAATTAAATCGCTATGTTACTTCTTTTATTTCTACTAAGTTAATTAATTCACACTGTGCACATTCCAGCACATACGTAGGATTTTAATTTCAATTTTCACGTTTCACTTTATCCACATTACTCAAGATGGTCCTCGACCGATTCTGGTCAACTCGCAAGCGAGCCAACAATGTCAAAGCGATCTTTTCTCCTACGCATTTCATTGTTCAGCAACTCTCGTGAGCGATGGTTACTACGCGGATAGGATAAAAATGCTTTTCTATCGGTCATTTTGAGCTATTTTTTTTATTTCAGATATTTCGTCATTGTCTGAAAGGTTGTACAACATCCAAATTTAAAGGCGTTACGTTTCTCCTAGGCGTTCTTAAAAGGGATAATTTAATTTGGATTACTCTCTTTATAAACATTTAAAGTCGTAATAGAGATTTTAAAAGGGCTCTAATGACCTTGCTGTTGACGAGCTCTAAACGCCCCATAAAAAATAGAGATTTAAAAAAATCTTGAAGGTTTCCGCGGCCAGAGTGATGCGAAATTTGGCGGTCCGTTTGGAGTCGCATCGACGGTTGGATGCTTAACGTTTCGGCTGTCATACTGCAGCCTTCTTCGGAAGGGTCCATTCAAGAGTCTTGAAAGTAGTCACTTTCAAACGTTAAGTATCAAATCTTCTACGTGGCTCCAAACAGACAGTGAAAATTCGCAGGAGATAGGAAAGTTACCAAGTACTCGGGTAGCAAAACTAAAAATAATGTTTTAAAGGAAAATACAATTCTTGAATGTCACCTGGGATGATCCGCCGCATAAGGAACCACCAGCCCCGTTGCCTCCAAACCCAAGGAGGTCGAAAGTTCGTCCTTGTGGCGGATGCTGCCCTTGAGAAGTTCCCAGCAACGAGCACAATAACTGTTGCTTGAGCTTCTTCTTCTGCTTGATGAGACCGTGGGTGCGCGCCTGGGCATCGTCTTCATCGTATTCAGGAAAGAAAGGCGCAGCCATCACAACCTGCACCAGTAGCCATGTCCATAACACGGAAAACTGAAACATGTCACCCATAAAAATATTAATATTTTATATTACTTTCATTTCGTCATAAAATATTCAAGAACCCAGACCATAGTAAGAACCTAGACTATTGTAGAAATAACATCTTTTAACCGACATTATCTTCAGTATCGGTCACAATGAGTAGAATTGGTTATTGGTTTAGGTACAATTAAAAGCAAAACTACATCATACAAGATTCAAAATTTTATTAATAATGCATCTGGATTACACACCCAGCGATGCAAATTTATCGGAGCTCATACTTCATCTCACCATGACTTCTATGTTTTGAAATGCCTCACTTTGAACTTTTACGTCAAGACCCTAGTATGTTTACTAAAAAATATTTGTAAAATAAGAGGCTTCTGTGATCATTCTTCACACTAGGCGACCCTTCGTGGATCTAATGTTGCAAACATCGAGCACAAAAATCACACTTTTTAACTTCAGAGAAGATTAATCTCGTATGTGCAGGTTCAATGAAGATCACTCAAGAGGCGAGATGAAAAAATCATCCATCTTCGAATCACTCCCAAACCTTCCCTCGCCAATTTTCCTGGCGTAAACCATTCATTGTAAGCTTTTATCTTACATTTTATATGCCAAGTTCTACAAACGTTTAGTCATCATAATACGAATTTATCATAAATACGAATTTATGAAGAATTTTAAGTGATTCTTAATTACATGTACCATTCATTTTATTTCCTATTTATTAGTTAAATGAAAAATTGACCTTTGAATAAATATTATAACAGAGCAAACTCAGTAGGTCGTTTAGAAAGTAAAAAACGTTTGGACATAAGTATTAAACAACTAATGATATTACAAAATTTTGTTAACAATAGTACATCATAACCTATATTCAAAAACTATATTTCAGTGTAAACACCATAGCAATGGAGGCATTTCATGAATTGAGAAAAAAGTTTTTCCATACCTCTGTACTCTTCTGCCGCCAATTTTTAATCCAGGTGGAATTTATTACTAGAGGTGAAACAAGAAACTCAACAACCTACTGTGAGACTCTTCAATGACTTTGACGTGTCATCCAAAACAAGAGACGTGGAATGTTGTCTGCGAAGGTATTCCTTATCTTCAGAAACGCCAGGTCCCATGCATCTGCTGAAACACAGCGGGAACTTCAACGATTGAAGTGAAATTTTTTTGGATATCCCCCTTACAGCTCTGATATGGCACCATGCGGTTACCACCTGTTTCTAAAATTTAAGGAATGTTTGGGTGGGAAACATTTCAAAATGGATGAGGACTTCAAACAATTAACGACCTGGCTCGAGTGATTGGTGACAGAAGAGTAGAACAGCGGTATGGAAATACCACGTTGCAATAAATGCCTCGACCTCTATGGCGACTACGTTCAAAAAAAGGTTAGGTCTTGTAATATGGCAAATAAAGTTTTGTAATGATATCTTTAATTCTTTAATACTTATGTTCTTTAATTTCTGTACGACTTTCGTGTTTCTTATTTCTCGTTAATGCTTCCACAATATTCATGCTCATTTTTCTGTTGTTGTTTTTTTTTTTTTTTGTAGATTTATCGGTTTTTCATATGCATTCGTTTGTACTTCATCTACACCTATTTAGTTGTGCAATATATGTTCTATTCCAGTTCCTCTTTTCAACTATCATAAATCCCTTTGATGGACTCACACATCGCTTTAGTTCCGAGCCTAAGGCTCACGCTTCACTCCGATGTGTCTCGTGACTTATCACATCGACCACATTGCTCCCTTACACGAGCACGTGCAGTGAATCATAAGAGAATAATTTCGTACTTCTCCAAGGTGCCCTTCAGAATCGCACGATAATTTCATATCAACGACTTTCATTTCCCAACGTCGTCGACAATTTTCTGCGTGACTTTCTAATTCTGACAGTAGCAGAGACGAAAGCGAGAGCTTCCTTGAACGACCCTGAGAATGAATGACAGCACAGAGACGGTCGAGGGCGTTGATTCCGCAGGAAGAGAGGTCACTCCCACTCATACTCCCCCTCGCCTCCCTCGACTCATCTTTTCCAGCTACATCAAAATCACAGAGGCCAATGCTCTAAGATGGAAACGGAAAAAGTAGTGGGAAACCAGGATGAAGCAAGGCGAACAAGTTGGAGGTGTTGAAGAAACCGCAAAAGGGAAGGAAAATAGAAACGAGGTATGAGAAGAACTGGGGTGCTGAAAGTGACGCACGAGTTTTGTAAGAAGAGTGTGAGGCGTCCACCGCCGAAGAAGAAGTATCGAGTAGAGGTGGTGCGGGCGGGCGAGGTCGGCGGAACTCCACGCGGACTGCCAACGCGGAGACCGTAAAATCCACGGGATGCAGAGACGCAAAGGGCATTTGTCGTCGTAACCACCAACACAGGGATAGGTGTTGTGATTCACAAAAGACCTCTGGCGTAACTCTGCCTTGTCATCTCCGCTTCGGAGCACGACACCAGAACAACGGAGGGCCTCGAGGCGTCAAGTCATGCTTCAGTGCGTTTCATGTAGTTTCGCTTCTTCTGGCAGCCACGAGAGCGCAGCCATAGAGCGTTGCAGAACGACATCGAACTTGACAAAATGTCATGTGATCCTGATAAGTCTGTAAACTACGTTTTGTTTGTTTCCATTGTCACCACTTCATTTATGATGACATCATTGAAGATTATTTCCCACTCCTTTCTTCTCCCTATTTCTCAGTAATGCTTCAGTTCAAGTTTAGTTTAAGCAAACTCGTAGCCAGAAATATTGACGAGGGGGCGGATTTATTGTCAAAGTGTTATTAAAGTTGACTTAAAATATTCCTCGTGGCTGACTAGGCCTTAAAATATATGTTCGTCAAAATTCCAACTTGTCACTTGTCTTATTCGCTTCTTTAATATGTTAGTATTGTTAATATAGGTTAGCAATATTTTCTTCTGATAAAGACATAAAAATATCGCAGTCGAGGTTAAGGAGTGAGCTTTTAACACGGACGATGAACCTTATTTCAAAATTAAAAGAATATTCATTTCATAACTGACACTTGAAACAGAAACTACATCTTGGGGGTGCACTGGGGAAATAAATCCATGTTTACCGATGCTATTGATAAAAAAATATTTATCGCCTGAAAATATTCAAGTATTCTTAGCTGTTCTTCGAATTAAATCTGGTGTCTTTTAAATAAACTACATTTAGTATTCACATATATAATAACTTATTCTTTATAATCTAAACTCGAGATATTCACTAATATATATTAAAAATGTTTTTATATAAGTTTGACAAGGATTACAAAATACATTGATTATCGACCAAAGTTTGCAAATAACTCCTTTACATTTTATAGCAAGAACGTTTAGATTGATTGCACAACAGGAATAATGAATAAAGAAGTCTTGACACAGTGACATAGTTTAATTATTATATAGGTTTCGGCAATATGATTTTTACAAACATGACAATAATATATTTTACACCTACATTCTCTTAAAAATAAAATAGGAATTTTGAATTTTTTTTAAAAAGTTCAGTTTTAAGATAAATTGTTACACTACTTTCAGAAGAATCGTAAACAAGTAGTTACAGATTCACTGTTGAATCATTTGAAATATTGAGTACAATATCTGGTAAAGGGGAAATAATTCGATCAATTTAAGATCAAAATTTGGATGGAACAACTATTTCGTGGTTCTCTCCTCCAGTGAATTATGGTATTGATCAAACTCTTATACCAATATTTTTGAGTTTTCGTGGGTCAAAAGTAAAAATTTGGCGTCATCTTTAACTTAAAGGTTTTTTCTTTGTTTTTTTTCGCGTAAAATTAGGTATTTGCATCAGAACGAATATCCAAGATCCATTTTAATGTATAGATGTAAAATGCCCTAACCTAATACATGCTTTGAAGGGAAATCTACTTATGGAGCACTTGTCAAGTATTTATTTTTGTATTAGTAATAATTCATTAACATTTAGCTCTGAAACGAACAGAAAATGTTGGAAAATATTTTTAGGCGTTTTACAATTGACCTAGTTCTGTTTTATATCTCTTGGAGAAATAAAACTAAATAACGTTTATCGAGGAAATGGAATAGATAAACTTCCCGAGAAACATCGTGATTCAGAGATACACATATCTAAAAGAACATAAAACATAAGTTTTTGTTGTTTACAGAAGTTGTCCTATCATTGTTTTCGTTTCGTTGCTAAGCATACAGGACGAAATTAAACTAATTCCAGAGACATAGGTATTACATTTTGTCGTTTCGTATAAAAAAAGAATATTTGGACACTGTGAATCTTTTCCCAGGAGACAGTAGTGGATACAATGTCGATAAATGAACGACACTATCTTATTAATGGAAAGGATGTTAGGTACACAGTGTACAGCGAAGAGTCAATGATTGCAATTTGTAAGTTCAAAGGAGATTTTTTAACACACACTTCACAAGATTATATTTTATTTCTTATAACCACCAATATCAAAATACTTAATTTGACAGAATGGTCAATTATATTATTTCATCATAAGTAATTTGAAGACAAAAAAGTAGTTAAACCTGCATATGACTACAAGGAGGGCAATGGGTCAATTGAAAATAACATAATATCAAGGAAAATTATATTTCAATAATAATATTCCAATGATAGTTCGTTTAGAATTCAATTTTTAAATAGCACATCCTTAATGGAGAAAAAAATGTCAAAAATACAAATTTCTCGCTAGGAAGTTTTTCTAATTAATTTAATAAATGTTTAATTTAAGTTTTTTAAATATTTTTCATAAATGGAAAATGAATGTTTATTGAATTCACTTAATACATTTTAGGTTTTATTGGTTACCATATAATCCAATCTCAAAAAAATAATAAGTGGACTGGAGCACTTTACAGAAAGTCAAAATTCCTTCAATTCACGTGATATTTACATAATATATTTGGCGATTAATTGTTTGATTGTTTTCTTTAGCGTTACGAGGAATCGTAAAGTTATATTCGAAATTAAAAATAAAATCTTCACGCGTGCATCTCAAATCTAAGATGAAAAGTTGCTAGTGTGATTCAAAATCACTTTTCAAAAGTTCTGGTGACATGTTTTGTTTTATTTTATTTTAAAGTCATCATCATCCCTAAAGCTTTGAAATTTCGTAACTTAATTATTTTAATTTCCAATTGTATTCCTTTAATTTTAATTAAAGTTATTCATGGCAGGAAAAATGTACTGCTTACAGACTTAATAAAATACAACTTATTCTTTATGAAACACAAAGTAAACTTCCCATCTATCTGAAGAGAAATGTAAGTACCTTGTACGTACAATTTAGATAGTTTGAAAAGGTAATCATATACAAGGCATGTATAAATAATCATTTTATAACGTGCTTCCTTTCACACAGTTCAAAATATGACCTTCACTGTTGGATAAAGGATCTGTATAGAACGATTGGTTATTTTTGTAGTCCTCTTTTGCGATTGCTTTTTGATAACGTCTGTCATTATTGCACTAGACATATGACACAGATTACCTACCCCACGCATTGCTCGGAGGGGAAAGCGCAATTATATTGGTTCAATGATAATATCCAACTATTATAATCGCGTTTCTGCGAATTTTTTATTTTTATTCATACGTCGAAAACTGGTTTCAACCGTTTTTCATCTATTTAATTTTCTGAACCGAAACTTCTAATAAACGTAATAATAGTTCTAATTTAAAAAGAATACACGCTGTAGAGTGAACAGCTGTCATATGATCTATAGAGAACATTTAGAACAAATAGCAATCGTCTATAACAGCTACTTTAACAAGAAACAAGGAAAAATCTCTAGTTCTGAAGCGGAGCGCGAGCGATATCACAGCAAGCGGAAGCGGATGGCTGGTTTACTCACCGTGACCTTCATGGTGACACTGCGAGGGAGGAGCTGAGGTGAGCGTCTCCGCGGACGTTGTTCCGAGCGTAGCTCCAAGGCTGCTGGCAAAACGACGCTGAATGTGACGTTGATATATGAAGTTGGTGAGCGAGGCGGTTGACGGGTTCGGAAACCTCAATCCTCGTAGCGATATGAGACACGAAAGTCAAATGTTTAAGCGAACAGTTCATTCAAAAAACGAAACCGCGGGCAGAACATCCCAAACACAAAATGTAGAAGATCCACATGCCAAGGTATTCTTTCACACTTCGTAACACCTTCAAAGCAAGAGAATGATTCTTAAGAGAACTGATGTTACAACGCAGCCAGAGAATTACTCTGACCGAATCCCGAGAGAAGCTGGAGAGTCGAATGGGCCCAGTCCATGCCGCTAAGCCCAAGAAGCGCTAGCTCGCCCCCGCGGAAGAGAACTGCCGACCCAGTATGCCATCTTGCGTCACAAAATAGTCGAAGGCGTAGTTGGTTTGCTAACACGCAGTGTTATGTAATGCCGGACAACATATATATATATATANATATATATATATAAATAGATAGATAGATAGATCATGGAAATTGTACGTATTTGATACGCCCGGATTAATTGCCTATTATTTCAGATGAAGAGTTTTTGGGGTGTATGGTTTTGGGGTACAAAAATAATTTCTTAGACCATTTCAGATTTTAAAATTATCTATTTATTTGAATGATTTGTGCATGTTCGAGGCATTTTGCAATAAATTACTTTCACACAATGACTGCTATCTCTCTCTCTCTCTCTCTCTCTCTAACATTTAATGCTAAAGGGTATTTGCATGAACGTATCACGAAAATAATTGCATTTTCAGAGTAAAAGAATTAAGCATTTCAGATGCTACTAGTAACCAGTTCAATATGTTTTGAAATAAATATAAAATACAACACGTAATCTTTTTTTGTAATTAGTGTTTAGCTAGTTATTTTCTCTTGAGCACTGATAAGAAAATAAGCGTTCTCTCTTACGTTGTCTCAGAGCCATTTAGGAGAAAGGAGAAAGTTATCTGATTCTTTGCTGTCCTACACATTGGAATAACGTCTCGAATTTTATTCGAGAACATTGACTGTAGGTTAATTAAATGTTACTCTCTGAACTTCTATCATAGTTTTTGAAACGTGTAGAACCTGCTTTTCTGTATACCACGGATAATACCTCTCTCTACAACGTACGATTCTTCTTTTGTCTTATTAAATTTTATAGATTGACAGTAATCTTTTAAAATATGTTCATCGTAGCCGCCTTGTTATAAAAAGCTAAATGATGTTTTCTTCTCATCAAAAATTTCACAACACTGATATTAAATTTATTGAAGTCATCAATTTCTTTCAGAGAAACGTTCATGGTAACCTTCCTGACTTACTTGTTTTAAACACTTGTCATAATCATCTTAATTATTGGAATAGTTAGAATCAACTTGGTCGTGCTTCTTCTTATTCTGATTAACCTTTTGTTCATATCACTTTGTTTCTCTTTCTTTGCGTTTCTGTTCTTTTTCCTCCTCAGCTTTTACCATATTGAGATGGACCACGTCACAATACAATATGGGTCTAAATGAATTAAGAATTGATGTTTAAGAAAATAAACAAAGAAATACTACCTAAGAGAGTTTGATATATCCTCGCACGAGATACGGCAGACGCACGGTCACGTCACCCAGTGGGCCAGTTAACCCACATTACCTTTCGTACTCAACGTAAGAAATTTGATAACAGTTTGGTGGACCTTTTTTGTTACAATCTTGCGCACAAATTGCCAGGGTAACATGTGACCGGCCAGACGAACAGACTGATATATATATATATATATATATATATATATATATATATATATATATATATATATATATAGAGAGAGAGAGAGAGAGAGAGAGAGATAGATAGATAGATAGATAGATAGATAGAAGAAAGTTAGGTAGAATACTGAAGACCGCATTATTTACATACAGAACTTTTTATTTTCTTTATAGCATTACGATCAAATTGCCTTACGATCACAAAACTTTATTTTACGTAAGAGAAAGTAAAACCGGTCTCGATAGTGTTAACCAAGGCAAATATTTATCAAATCTCATGCAACGTTTGTAAAACATTTTCAGAGTAGTCAAATGTATTAAAATTGTAATTTATTTATATTAATTATGTATTTGAGGAAAAAATTGTTTGTAGATGAGTTCCTCACATTCGAGGACCCGTTTCATAAAAGTACAAATGTTGTTTGTAACAAGTTCTAATGAGCAATACTTGTAATAACAAGTAGTTTTTTTTCAACCGTTTCACAAAGATTTCGTTAATTTATTAGTAACAAGTACTTGTCGTTAACAAGTGAGATCAGCTCATTCGTCAGTAACAAGTATTTACGGACAGTCCTGTCTTACTCGTTTGATTCTGCTTTACGTAATTGCAAATTTGGCATTTTAAAACAGTTATTAGTATACTTTATAGGAGATGTAATACAAAAAGTGATCGTTTTTTACGTATTGTTAAAAATATTTCAAGTATATCAACAATTACTTTCCAAACTACATAATAATAACTAAGCGAAAAGAAAACTAAATAATTATAATTTTGTAAAATGCCCATCAATTTCTTCCGTCCGTTCTCTTTACAGGTGTCATTCTGACGCATTCGTTAAATTCGTACTCTGACACAAATATGAAGTTCACTCTTTCCCTGAAAGTTTTCCTATGTCGTAGTACACGAATGAAAAGCTCATCTGAAAAAGAACTTGACCATCGCATATTAATAAAATAACACTTGTAACATAGTTAATCTATGTTTTATCTAGGTAAGATCTACATGGTTGGTATTATGTTTATTTTACAAGTTTGTCAGCTACAGTTGTCAGTAACCTAACAAAGTTAATGGTTTACAAGTAGATCACTTGTAAAATTGTAAGAATTCACCAGTAATTACAAGTTTAGAATAGTACCTTTGTGAAACGCTAATAACTGGATATTTTCAATCTTTTGAAAATAAGTTACTTACAAACATGTACTTTCGTGAAAATGGCCCCAGGAATCGACTTTTTAGGAGAGGAGGACAACAGAAATTTCCCTTATGAATTGTTTAAAAAACGAGTATTCTTCGCTTACTAAAGAGGTAATGCGCAATCCATTTTGTTATTGATTTTTTTGTCAGCAAATATTGAAAAAGTTTAAAATCAACCTATCGCAAGATGGTACAGAATCAAAAATATATTATGCGATTTACCCAATTGTTACAAATTCCCACAAATTATGTCCACAATAATTACATTACATTATTGTGGACAGGGTAAATATTTGAAACAATTGAAAATGTCACTGTATTATGTACGTAAATTATCTGTGGACTACTAACATTAAACTTTTGCAACAATGAAATAAGTAGTTATATTGAATAAAGTAAAACTTAAATCTTGTAACAACTTTCATGCGTTTATAATGTGCCGAAAAATTGCGCAAACTTTTTTAATCGCATGTTTTCTGCGAAGGCAGCTTGCTGTGCAACGCTCTTATGCCCGCCGGGTTGCATAAGTTCCGCCTACGAGAGGACTCCTAACGGTTCAGGGTGCGGCGGGCGGGAGCAGGAGAACCACTTTCCATTTCAGCATCTGAATAAGGCAGAGCCCGGCAGTCGTTTGTCCTGATTCCTCACGCGTGGTCGCACGGGCGCACACATATTGGTCAAGGTCGGTTCTGCTTTCGATTTTGAAGCCGCAGGTTAAGCATTGGGGTAATTCGAACCACGGAGCAAGGGTCAAGTTTTGCAAACAAGATATTGTCGCGGTGTCATATTGATAAGTATTTCAGAAGTGATCTCACACATTAATACTGCAATTTGAAAGTACTGATATCAAAATATTGTGTCTACTCAAATTTCTTGTGAGTCGTTGCTTTTGTTTCTGAAAGGAAGTTGCAGAGATATTTTTTAATATGAAGTATACATTTTAAAAGCTTGAACCGCCAAGCATCATATGTACTAAAAAAGCATTTTTACGGCTTAGGTGCCAAGATAGCATAGCTAATATCCTGCAATATTTTCATTACTCCTTGCCAAATACTACAATTATATTAAATTTATTTTTGTATTTATATTACCTGTTGCAGCGGTATGTTTTTCTCCATTGCTGAACCTATAAACTCTTTTAACTCTAATAAGAAAAATGGTAGAGAATTTATTCCATCAACACCAAGAATGCAAGAATTTCTAATATTACAGCTTATTGCACGAAATACCGCTTCAGCAGTCGATCAAGTCTAGAATAAGAGGCGATGTATTCGCAAAAACGTATTATACTTATTTTGCCTGTTAATGCGTTTTGCATCTTTAAAAGTGCTTAAGTTACATTGGAAAGAAATTATTTCCTACTTTACCTGATTGTTTCAGGCATTGTTCAAATTAATTAGGCAGTTTGAACAATGCCCAATTCCCTACTTTCCGCTAACACATACACAAAAAATTGATGTTAATCAAATTTTCAAAGCTAATGTCGTGGCTGTGAGTTTTGCCAGATACATGAGAAGGAGAACATTGGAGGCCGGAGGTGAAATCCAATCAAAACCCATTTTAGAATATGAATAAAGAACTTACATGAGATTTGTGGAAGAGCAACCTGTGGAAGTCCGAGGTAACCAAACGGCGTCAGATGACAGAAAGGGAAAAGTCACCTTCTCTCGTGACACCAGGCGGCAATGGCTACGTCATTTAACTCATTCTCCTCTCTAGTTATAAGAAACTTCCCAATTTCATAGCTAATTCTATCCCTGTATAACATTAAGATTTTTTTGAAATAGGTTTCGAAAATATGTGTAAACTCAACAATGAAAAACTTTTGAACTGGAGTTCTCTTTGGACACTCTCTTGTTAATACGATCCTGCAGCGAGTGCCGTAGTGTTTGATCATTTTGTGCATACTGGAAGTGGGCTATCATGTCGTAAGGTATTTGATTCTATTTGCTTGTTCCGGGCGAAAAATGAACATCCCTCAGAAATTCAACCTGAACAGTTTTCAGTTTAAGAGGCGGAACAGAACAAAATACTGAAATGTAATAATTTAATGTCGTATGTTCCAAAGTAGATGGAATAATGTTCAGGACGAGGAAATGAGTGACAGCCGCGTTTCGTGACTAATTACCATGTTGAAAGCTGCGTCTAACAAAGTTCAAGCATGTCATTTTTTCCCATTAACCAAAGGCGTAGGTTTTTCCAAGTTCAGTGAAATCATAATATGCATTACCCTCTTGTTGTTTATATATCTTTAAATAAAATACACGGTGTGAATTCGTTACGTTTAAATTACATACCCATTTTAAAAAATAGCATCAAATGATGAGATTATGTATATTTTATGATACAATATATTTTATGATAAAATATAACTTCTTTGTTGTAAGAACTTTAAAGTCAAGATGAACAAGAATTCTCAACTCATGAAATTATAAATGAAGTTGATGACATAAGGAATGAAGTTAAAAAAGTTTTTTCATTAAATTTTGTCATTACAAATCTAATGTGTCTAGATCGTCAAGAAAAAAATGTCACCATCGAGAACCTATTCGTAAGATTCGGATCACTTTGTACAAACTGAGGTCGCTTTTCCTGCTTGTAAGCATTGTAGTAATACTGTCTGCATTTGTAGGATATAGTGTTTAGTGTTTGATGAGTAGCACGAGCGTGTGAGATGAAAACGAAGCAAACAAATTTCCTGACCAGTAGCGAAGATTTTGTTCTTCTTCTTCTACCAGTATTGGACTTGATTATACGTTCGCATTGAATGTAGTCTCGTTACTCCCTCCTTCGATGGATGGTAGCGAAGCAAGATTTTGCGATTTTTGAATGTTTGAATATAAATTTGAATATTTTTCCAGTTTGTATATTTGTTTTTAGTTAATCCAAAGCTTTGTGCTGCGTTTTCGTTATTCTTCACATTTGAAGAATTTAAAAAATTATCGATTGAAATGTACATTAATGTCGTCAAATTCTGCGTTTTTACCTTTCCGTTTTAAATGCACAATTGTTCTTCTCGCCAAAGGAACGAATTATTCGAGTTAAAGAGGAATATAATTTATAAGATTCATAAACAAGATATACATACACTTTAATGGTATCAATGTCACATTCGATTAAATTTTTCATGATTTATTTATATTTTTATCATCATATACTATATTTGTGTCTTATTTAATTTTTAAATATGTGTGTTCTTGCTGTAAATCGACATAAAAACGAGCATTTTTGTGGAAGTTGCATAGACCGCATGTGTGGTACAAAATATGAATTTTAAGGCGAAACGCGGAGCCCTTGAACGGTGTTCCTGTGTGCCATTACTAAAATGTATAATGAACGGATGGTTTTTATTCTTTTTTGTTAAGTAAATAACTACTTTTTCTATAAAACAAAATATTTATAGAAAAATGAATTTTGGCGTTTTTGAGTTTTTCTAATGTTAGAATTTTTTCTAGATTGTGAAAGCATCTCGTAGATGGTTTCTTTAAAACTCTTTGTTCAGGGCATTACTAAAATATTTTTCTTATTGGTCTACGATATTTCAGATGAGTTTGATACCTCTTTGGTTTTCAAGGTTAGAATATGCACCTGTTGGCAGAATTGGACGAGTTACTACAGGTTGAATAAGCGTAACTTAAGCATAATAGTTTGTACCGGTGATCTAAAGACAGAAGAACAGAATCTACGAAGCGTACTTAGTACCGCTCCGAATTACACCATTAACCGCTTCAACTGATGAGGAATACTGGTCTTGGCTTCTGACATGAAGTTTGTTCCTGATCACACTACCTGTTTTGAAGTTCCTCATGAATGATAACATGTGTCTTTCTCATTAATGAGAGAATAGCAAGCCATCTATGTTTAGACATCGTTTCCCAAGCTTTTTTCCAAGTAAAGAAACTGCAATCACTTTGTTCCATTGATACCGAAAAGCACCTTTTAGTATAATATCTAATTAATTGTTCACATGTAGAACAAAACGATCAGAATTCACTTTGACATGTTGACTGCTAATTGCTTTCAATAAACCATCGGAGACTGCCACAGAATTTTTTGAGAAGTTTGAAAATATTACAAGTTGGAAAAATTGAGTGGTAGTTGGTTGGCTCGGAGTAGTCTTAATTTGATTCACCTTATTCTCATTCATTTGTAGTACATTTTAATAGTAAGTGCAAGTAAACAAGTAGGAAGAAAGCATGGCAATGAAGAAAATACTTATGAAGTGAAAAGTATTTTTGCGTGAAAGGGAGTTTAAAAAATCAGGGACATAGTTATTGACACTTGAACTACTGGTAAAGGTGCAAGAAAGTAAATTACTGATAGGCAAGGTATCCCCATGTACTGTACCATATTCGTCTCCAAGACTTTTGTGAACATGTAATGAATGATGGCCTATAAAAGCTTTAAAAGTTTTCCCAAATACTTGCTACAGATGTCTGGTTTGTGATGGAGGTGGTGACGTTTACCTAATATTTGCTCATTTTTTATTTGAAGGATCGTGTTTCTTATTTTTTAATTCAATGTTATCTTCTATGATTTTGCTCCTCTTGATTTATTTAAAGCTCTCCAACTTTCTCAACCTTCATTTCTGGCAGAAGAATATACCATTGATCTGTAGTCCATTTCAGGCATGACTGGCGCTCTATACATACGTTACAATTCCTCTCACTCAGCTCCCCAAGAAAGATGAAAGAAGTACTGTATGACATTTAAAGCTACTCTACATTTTGCTGACAAGATTTCAAGATGGGTTTTTGAGTAAGTTTTTTGTTGAATGTCAGAACTAAATGTTTGACAGAATTTTCATGATTCAGACGTTGACCATCAAGTGCAAATCTATAATCCGTTTGTCTTTTTCGTTTTCAACAAAAATAATAGCTAGTGGTTTTACAGCCGAGAATTTGAAACCTAAGCTGCAGATTTCATTGTATATTGCAAAGAACGTAGATAGTGATGTGTCTGGTTGTCGGCGCAGTGTGTTGTAAGGTATCCAACCTTTTACATATATAAGGGTGCATCTGACTCAGGTGTGGGAACACGAGATCCATGTGACATAATAACGGTGTCAATAATGATGATAATAATAATAATAATAATAATAATAATAATAATAATAGACACAACGAAAATAATAAAGCAAAAGTGATGAAGTTCATTTTTTTNCTTATTTGTGATGATGTTAATAAGGTTGTTGGAGTGGTGGTTTGCTTTTGTGGATGTGTGGTAGTTGGAGTAGAATTATGAAGATTCACTAAAGAATGACTAAGCCCTAAAGAAGATAACGTTCGTCATCGAATCGTTGGCATAGTTCAAATAAAGTGCCTAAACGCAAGAAATAATTAATTATAATTAAAAATGTGTTGTTATTTCGTTGTCAGTAACGCCAATACCACTCAATCAAACAAAATATGAAGTGTAAGGTACTCAATCGACACAGAATTTAATATTCTTCAATGTTTGTATTATAAAGTTTTCAGTGGCACGTGTGTATTATAACCGGGAACTGAAAATGGAGCATGAACCGTACCCCAAAAACACCCTGGTAGCTAAGGGAGTGGAAGGTATCTTGATTTTAATAATTAAAAGATTTTGAATCGTAGGACCACATGGATTACCATGATTTTATATCCAAATAAACGATAAACAATGATTACGTACAACTAGGTTTAGTTAAATGTTATTGAATTCGTCTATGAAGGGAGATTGAATCGATCATGAAAGATCATAATATTCGTGAGATTTTCACTGGCCAGTAAAAGGTATGTGAGCTCATAGTTACGTTAAAGTAGCATTTGCCGATGCTCAGTAGGCGAACAGCGTCTCAGGTCGTTGGAAGATGCAGGAGGCAGCGACGGTGTGTGGATCCATCAATAGTATTTAAAGCTTATATGTTTCCATGAACACAATAAAACCATATTCACAAGAGTTCCAGATGTTCGCATCACATGGTTGAAGGAAATGTATAGTTTTACCTCACGCACAACACGCTTCACAAAATGTTCGTGACGGACGCAGTTATGGTCCGATGTTGACTTGACGAAGTCTGAAGAGAGAATGATGCTTCAGCTACGGGGTCTTCCCAAATTAACTCGAGGAAAGACACTCCCGCGCAAATACATTATTATTGAATTGTTCGTGTGCAAATTAAAGAATTTTATACAAATAAAAGAATTGATTCAATGTTACATTAACATTAGAAAATTGACATTCAGAATTTATGTGACGATTCTCCATGTGACGATTCTCCATAATTATATCTTATAATGAAATGTCTGGAATAGAGCTCCCTAGTGGCAGATTAGATCTATTGGATATTAAACCTTTTAGATCTATTGATAGTATTAGCTTCTGGTGGAAATGAAGCAGAGAAAAGAAGGAAAATTAAGCTGTTTTCTTTAGCAAACAAGTTATGCTCACCTCGAGTGACCGTGTAAATTCAGATTACTGTACTTGAATAAAGTATCAACAAGATTTTAATCGATATATAGCCTTCCACGAATGAAACCAACGTTCTGAAAAATTCTGATTTTAATGGTCCAATGTGAATCTAGAGAATGAAGACACACGCCTACTGTAAAATCAACAAACTTCTGATGCTCCAAGCACAATGGTAACCAACGATAATCGTTCTACGTTAACACGTTGAACAATAATCGCTGAATGACCATCGCTATAGTCGACAAAGGGCGTAGACATTTGTACATAAGTTCATACCGACAAAGAGAAACAAAACGGAGGAGAATGAAAGAGATTATCGAAGCACCGGAGCAATTACAAATTTGGCACGATTGACTAGTGCATCTTGCACGATTACAATTCGTCAGAAAGTCAGAAAATGGTCGTGGTAACGATAACTGATTCTATCAAATTTAGTATGACGCGAGAGAATCAAAAGATGAATCAATGTTCTCCGAGAAAAAATATACAGGATAAGTAGCCATTGTTTCGACTTCATTTTGTATTTCCTATTAAAAATTAAATAAAGCATTAAATAAAAGTAAGCAATTCCCCTATGATTTTCCCTCCTGGAGAAAAAACGTTCTAAGAAAGCCATTAAACTCCTATAACCTAGCTATAGGAGAAACCCTAAAGCTCCAATAATAATAATAAACCTTGTCGTGGAAAAGTTCAAGAGACAACACCGTACACTACAGTAAAAGATCAAGATATAGAACAACTAGAACCAAATGAAACTGTACAAATACTTGAGTGTAATGCAAACAAATAGAACAGGACACACAATAGTCAAAGAACACATCACTAAAGAATTCATGAGAAGGATGGATATAACAACAAAAACTCATTTAAATTCACGTAACATTACGAAAACAATAAACTCATTAGTCATCCCTATACTATCCTGCTCCTTTGAGGTAGTAAAATGGTCAACTACTGATCTGGAAAATTTAGAGAGAGAAATCGGAACCACGATGACAAGCAACAACAAACACCATCCTAAATCAGCATTAGAACGAATGTTCGTCCCACGTAACCAGGGCGGAAGAGGCAGCATACCAATCAAAGACCTCAATGAAAGACAAAAGTACATCCTCAATAGGTTTTTCCGGAACAAAGCGTATATCTCATCACTACGCCAATCAATTACAACCAGTGATAAAAACTATACACCCTGTCACCTGAATGAGCCTCTACCCCAACCGATACAAGAAAATAGAATGACAATCTGGCAAGATAAACCAATACACGGGAACTACCCCGACTAACTGACCAACAGCAAAATAAATAAAATAGAATCATTTAAGTGGTTCGGAAGGAAATGAAAAAATAATGAACAGAAAATTATTCCCATAAACAGGAGGCTTCATAGTATCAATGCAAGACGGAGTCACACCAACCAGAAACTACAGGAAAATAATCCTAAAAGAAACCGGAATTATAGATTTATGTCGCCGATGTAACCAAACCAAAGAAACTCTCGAGCATATCACACAGTTGGCCCAAAATGATTACAAAACTAGACACAACAACATGGGAAAAATAATTCATCTGGAAATTGCAAAAAATCGCTGAACTGCATTAAGAATTCCATACCACCAGACAATCAATATAAACCTCAACCAGTCCAGCAAGATGATTTGATGTCAAATGTTTTGTACTTGGACAGAAGCATTCTCACTGACCTAACAACAATATGCAACAGACCTGATGTCATCCATTGGAAAAGAAAATAATCAAAAGTGTATCTCATCGATTTTGCTGTCGTAAATTTAAAAAATATCTAGAAAAAAACAAAGAACGACAAAATATCAAAATACCAACAACTAGCCTTTGAAGTAAAAAAACTCTGGAATGTTCAAGAAGTGATCATAGTGCCTAGGACTAGTACCCCAATCCCTAGTCGATTCCATTAAAAAACTCGAAATCAACACCAATATAATAAGTACACTGCAACACAGCATCCTTCTGTCCTCAGCTCACATTATCAGAAAGTTCTTGGACCTGAAATAGATTCTTCCTCTCAGGAGAACTTGATTTAATAATCTACTGCTGAGAGAAAAACGAACACAAGTTGAGAGAACTAAATGAAAACAATATTAATATTTGTTAAGTATTCTTGGTAATTGTGATGCTTTAGCAACATTATCAAAGCATGATAAATTAAAAGTCGTTTCTATGTTGCTCAAATGAGCAACATAGAAACGACTTTTAATTTATCATGCCTTGTCAAGTATTGAATATTTTTACTAACAGAAATCATTATGTAAAGATGATGATGATGATAATAATAATAATATAAAAAAACACATAAGGACGGAGGTAGAAGGTTCAGGCAAATTGAATCAACCTATCAAAATGCGATAGTGAATATGGGAAAGTTCCTGCTGAAACATAAGGAAGATCCATTTATGAGACATCATTAAAACTGAATAAAGAATGGAAAATTTAAGGGCATTTTATACACAGTTTAACTTATTGTTTCTGACGATTTGGAAAATACCATGGACTTTACCGACTGTGACACGCTTCTTCAATTTGACAGCAAATTACTTACGCAAAGTCAAAGAGAAATTGGGAACTGAACCCCTTCACGGTCAGCATCTCCTAAGAATGGACCGTCAGCAAACGGACCAGGAAAAGACACACCTGCGGTTAAAAAGGGCACGATGAAACCACATACAGAGGCAGTAATAATACCCACTCAAGTTCAGGCTATACGTACACGGCATTATGACAAGATTGTGTAAAAAATTTCCAAAGATGACTAGTGTCGTTTATGTCAGCATGATCCTGAAACAATTGTTCATATTGTCCCGCCGTGTTCTATACTGGTCAAGAATGAATACCTTCAACACCACAACAACCTCTGCTCTTATCTCCATTGGAAGATATGCAAAGCTTTAAAAACCTCTAACGTAAGCAATAAATGGTATCATCACAAACCGGCACCAGTCACGACAATTGGAGACTGCACTATTCATATTTAATTCGCTTAAGAGAGATGTTAATGAAAGTGTGCAGCCCCGAGTAAATATCTTGAGTGACCATACGTGAAGACAAAGCGAGTGAGGGAGGGTCCTTTGCGGAATGGAAGGACTGTCTGTTCCCACACTCGAGAGTAACCTTCCTCACATCCTGAGAACTTCCTCGTGTCCCTCAAGCGCAAATAAGCGTTGACCTCCTTCACCTTCACTCAAGAGACAATTAATGAATTTGATTCGTATGGTTCTCACGCTTCCAGGTGAAAGTTATCCGAATTTTAGACGCTAAACTAAGATGTTCACTAGTATGCACTGTTCAAAATGGACCAAGACGTCCAACTACGACCATCCAGTCCCTTTCGATGCGAAGATTCAATTATGTTTTGGGAGAATGGATGATTTACCAGAAAATATGCTAAGAATACCGGCCAAAAGTATCGGCGAAAATTCAAATGTGCCCAATATTCATAAAATAAATACAAAAACATAAAAGTTGGCAAATTAAAAATATATAGCTGCATAAAGGGAAAGATGGTGAACTTTCCTTCTTCAAAACTCAATTGGCATTCAATTGTTCATGCTTTTTGTATCTGATATTATGATCAAAACGAGTTTTTGAAAACTAACTGTAGAAGTACTTTTTTGTTTCCTCAGTATGTTGTATATATAGAAAACGAGAAAATTTTGTAAAAGCGAATCTGTCGCGAGTTTTTTACATACATATCGTTTTTGGTGCCCTGATACCAAAAAATTCGGTTTATCATGATGTCCGTCTGCTAAACCGATGGGTCAATTTAATTCATATTTCGTACTTGGTAATTGTGGAGCTTTAGCAACATTATCAAAGCACATAGAAACGTCATTTAATTTATCATATTTCGTATTCAGAGTAGTATACGTTTGTTGTCGATGCACGTGCAATGGATTATATGCTTATGTAATCCATAAGAATAAATAGTATTTCGCTTGAAAAATTGGTATAGACGTAGGAAAATAATACCTTTCAGCTATTCTGTCATTTATTCGCCATTTCAAAATATTTGATAACTATTTAGCAGTGTAGATGTACTGTACAATAGTAGGCGGAGAATAAAGCTTTAGAAAAATTAAATATATACTGATCAAACATTTATGATTATTGACCCCGTTATTCGTTATGAGTAGTTCGTTATTGGGGTTAGGTCACATATAAAACACAGTGTACAGTGTATAGTGTACAGTGTGCAGCCCTGATGAAGGAATTATAAGATTCCGAAAAGGTGTTTTATTTATGACCTGTCCTCAATAATGAACTACTCATTATACTGATCAAATTCATGCGATAACGAAAAAAACACTTGATACAGATACGAAATTGCATGATTGTGTACGTACAATAAAATAACATTTATGTAACATGTATTACGCTATTTGTTAGATTAAAACATTTCAAAACATCTCGAAATAATCTTTAAGAATTAGTTAAAATTGCAATTGTACTAAGTATGAAGGTGCTCAAAATCCTTAAAAAAGAGTTCATATTATACATGAGTGAAGGATATGTTAATAACATATGTTGAGTGAGTATTTTTTAATAAACCATGTACACTTCTTTTAAAGCCTTTTTCAATTGTTAATTTTTATGAATATTAAAGATATTATGGATATTTGAAGACATTTAAATCTATAGATAATTTAAATCAAGTTTCATTTGAAAACTATTATTTTCTGTAACACTTCGATACACTCTAACTGTGACTGTATCAGGTCTTTGTATTTACGATCAGGCGGGGTAATTGCAAATAAGGGGTAAATCTAACAAGAAAAGCAATCTCACCTTCTCCAGTTACCGAAAAAAGGTCGTAAAAACGTCTTAGTGTTTCTGGTTAAGTAAACGTTCGTGGAATGTACTGATTTTAACTCTTCTTGTTCTTATACATTTTAGTTTGATATTTTTGTACGTGAAGTTCAATATAATTAGATTAAGTATATATGATAAATGTAAAGAGGCTTATTCATTAAAATTAAAATAACATATATAAACATTAAATTTAATGATTTATTTATGGGTTCTGATGACCAATGAACTATCAGAGTTTAACGGGATTTGGTATAAAAGATACACACGAAAAATGGGGATACTGGGTAATTGTAAACGTACGAAAAGTATATTTTTACTAATTTAAACATGAAAGAGAAACATTCAAAACTCAATAAAATTATCCCGCCTGACCCTACCTTTTATGTAATTAATAATCTCTTTAATCAATTATGTATATTCTTTATTTAAAAGGATATTTTTAAATGATTTAAAAGAATATGATTAAAATGTACATTAAATTGTATAATTATTATCTTTATTACGTTCGTTTTGCATATGATTCATAAGGTTTAAAAATGTACACGGGAAAGTATGAGCACTGGTTTTGCACCACTAGTTTGCGTTTGTGAGAAGCAAAATAAGAAGGAATAATCTTGTTCATCGGAGTAGAAAAGATGTAGACATCAGTAATAATGTGCTGTTTTGCATTGTCACGAAATTTCGACCATTCGACGCCGACAGCATGGGAGTTCACAATCCAAAATCCCCAGCATGGAACTGGTGATTATATTGTGCAGGACGATGAAAGTATTTGAGTAAGCAAAATACTGAGTGGGATCTGTTAACCCATTTTCCTGACAATCTAGAAATGTCCGTTGCCAACTTTTATGTTGTCTGAAGTAATATGATAATGAATAGTGACATTTCTAACAACAAACGTAACAACAATTACTAATAAACTATGATAGAATAAACAATGTTGAAAATAAACATGTTAACGTGGCATCACGAGCCCTGCGGCAAGAGTTATGTGGCTCGTCGCCATCGCGGCGGATGTGGTGATGTATCAACGGTGTGATAATGTGAGGCCGTTCGCTCGCGAGACGACTTGGATGCGATGCGACGCTATGTTAAACTATGAGGATCCCCAACGGAGCGTTATGAGAACGACATGACAATTATCAAGACGATTCGTGCTGTTCGAGGGCGCGCCGCCCCCATGCCAACTTTGTTTAAGCACTAGGGAAGTCAAAAGTGATACCACAATTGAAAAAAAATTGTCGTAAATAAAATGTGCAAAGAAGAAATTGGTTGTTTCATTTGCACTCAAAAAACAGTGGTTTCGCGAATACCCTTCTGTAGTAATCGCAACAATTTTTCGTACTATTGCGATAATTCATTTCATTAGAAGTATACCTGGAGAGAATTTGCAAAGAAAATATATTTTATATGAAAAGTAAATATATTTTTAGTTTTTAATGTTTACAACGTATAATTTGAAATATCTTCAAACAGTCATGAGAAATTCTATTTCCTAGTTCATATTGCGCAAAAATTAATTAGTTGTTTCACATTACTTGGAGATGACTCATTCTAAAGCAGATAAACTCACTTTAAACCACAGTTGTGCGACATCCTGTTACCGATATAGTAGCTCACCAACGTGTGTGTCCTGCCTTATTCGCCTCTTGTTATAATTAAGATTTAAATTAGATACTTTAGTGAGCTGCTAACTCAATAACGGGATGTTGTGATTCAATTTTTTGCCTTCCATTTACCTTAGACTACGAAAAAGAGTCGTTACATTGCCATGAAAGAGAAATGGTAACTTATATCGTAATTTTCTCTATATTATGGGATTTCCGACAGATTCGGATATGTTACAGATGTGCATCTGGCTAGGAACCGTACAATTGGAGAGTGTTCGCAACACCACAGTAGGACACACAAACTTCCTTTCGTATCTTGGTTATGAAGACAATAAAGACCATGTTTGGTGGGAGGGGATGTTGACAGCTCGCTACCTACCTCGGCCCGTGCGTGATTGAGGAAACTCTTCAATAGTATTCTTGAGTACTTGGCGCAATTGATGCGCGACCGCTCCAGCAAATCAAATATCTTTGTTCTCCTAGGGTGCTAGCTTCCCCCACTTCCTTTCTTCCTCACTGGCGCCATTTACGCGTGCAAGCCGGCTTTCACTAGCCTAACCACAGACGTTTCCGCATATTTTTTGGCCTCTTATCGGTCAATTCGGGATAAAAAGGGCTTTATTTCGTACATCTAGCTTTCACAAAACTAATGATATAGAGCGCTCTACTTTTTGAATTGTAATTCTATTACTTGTTTCCATTTGTTCGTAATTCAATAAACCACGTGGCACTACGTCCGCTGAATACAAGGATTGTTCCAGCAACTGGCAATGTGTAATTGCCACAGGGAGCGCGTAAATCAGCCTTTACATCTTTGTCAAGACGGATAACTGTAAATTCGTCACACTGCAGACTTAGTAATAACAGAAATAGATCACACCTGTGATCATCAACACAGCGTTATTAAATTATTAATTGTTCGAGATGTGTTGCTAATATTGAAAATATATCAAATTTATCGAACACTTACAATCCAACACCTATGTCTTGAAATATTGTGATTTTGTTTCATTGCCTTGTCCATCCACTTAAATTCAGTGGATCATTATTCAAATTTTTTTCGACACAATGAAATATTCTTTTTAACTTGCTTATATTATCTTATTATTATAATAACGGGACATGAATAAGAATCAGAGCGGTTCATCACAGTTTTGGCGATTTATCTACATATGGAGAGAATTTTCCACGAAATCAGCAACAAATTACACATTGATTTTCATCAGGTATTTTACACTATATAGAGTGAGACTACGTAAATTATATTTTATGATTTTTTATCCTGGATTACCTCGGGATAGTATACTTGAGATATATTTAATAAGGTTTCTGTCTCTTAGTTTAATTCGGAACCGGGTCTCTACTTTTCATAAAGACATCATGGTGCTCAGTAAGAATCTCTCAAGTAATATTTTCCATTTTCGTTGAGATATTTGCACTGGGCAGTTTTCCTAGTGATTTGATCTTCGTTCTCGTTTTTAATTTACCAACTGAAAGTAGTAGCATTGGTCTTGATATTTTCATTCAGATCTGTTTCGGAAGACCTTAATCGTATCAATAGTGCTCTTCACACCCGCGAAACCTTTCCAGGATTGCGTCTTTTAAACGATCATAACCAGTAGGAAAAGGCGTTAAGGTTTCCAGACACAATATGGCGAACCCCGTAACCATCTAACAAATGAGGCATGTTTTTATTTTCATCACCGAGAAACACTATTCGATTTTTTATTTTTTTTAAATATTTGTCCTCATGTGCCCAACTAAACTACGAAGTAATAGGTATTGCCCACGGATTTATCCCCGCACTAGTGATATCCACATTTGCAAACGCTATCTTTAATAAATATAATGAAATTAAACTATATCATATTATGTATTGAATTCTTACCGAAATAGAATAGGTCATTGGTTTTTAACTCCAAAATACATCTATTCTAAGCGCTGAGAAAGCCCAAAACGGAACCAATGTACAACATCATGTTAACAAATGAAGAAAGTAGAACTTGGACATCCATGGAACTTGCCATTACAAGACGAGTTAGCAACCTCTACTCCACGCAGATTACTCATCCATTCCAAAATATTTCTGTCCTGTGTCACAGTTCGAACCATTTTCATGAAAAATTACATATGCATACGATTACTTCTGCGTAATGGAGTAGAAGAGTGACAATGAATGACTACTTGTCCACAATAAGTTACAATAAGTGAGTGGACGGGGAAACGCACTAACATACGCGTAGAAAGACTTTTGCATTCATCAAAACAAATATATTTTGTTTCGCTCAGTGGATACTACAATACAGTCACGATGGCCTGTAAAGAGGTGCACCTAAGACTGATGCCCGTAGATATATATTTACACATAATCACGCTATGTTATTTGCTGAGAAAAACAGAAGAGAAACAAACAGGAGGCGAATGAACAAGGCATATTAACAAGAGATTAATGAACGCATGATAAATACTGTGGGTAAATGTAAAGACGAGGTGAACAGTTTTTGCACATATAAAGGATGTAGCATGATTTCAGGAACAGATGGATGGGACCAAAACGGGAAATAATGGAGATGAAGACTGGATACGGAAATTTTTGGATTTATTTGGCCAGGATACGAAAGAATGAAAGAGGAGACTGCATCTGCGGGAAAGAACAAGAAGGATTTCTGCATTGAAGTCACACTGTATGGGTTTGCGATCTCTACAATACAGAAATATTGAGACGTAATATTGAGATTGCAGAAACAATGAGATGACTAGAAAACGACCCAGATATGATAGCAAATGAAGTTAGATCCAAGATATTCGGGAAATCGTCAGCAGTGTGCATGATACGCGATGTACTTAAAATGAAATAATAGGACACGACAGAAAGGGGACGGATGGGTATCAATGTTGTGTTGTGAGAGAGACAAAATTTTCCCGTATGACTACGCTGGTAATACAGAAAAACAAAAGTTAAGGTACATTATGGATGTGTGAATTAATTTTTATTATAATAGATTAATAAATTATAAGTTAATATGAAACAAATGTTGGTCTGAGATGACTGTGGTGTCTAACGCGAGAAGTCGAGAGACAAAAGGAATACTACATGTTACATTCAGTGTAACGCACCACTCAGGCGACTAAGGGAGGAAAGCAAAGTGATACACCAAGAATGTATTAGAACCTTCTAATGTCGATTTAATAGGCAAGGTATTCAATTGCCGTCGGCCAAATGAGTGAAAGAAAACCGCACCACTGAAGTTACGAGACTATAACGACAGTAGGTAAAATATAAGTAATAATTGTTACTATTAGTAGATATTAGCGAAAGTGAAAATTCTAATGATGATTATTGTGAACAATTTATTTTATTAGCGTTAATATATTCAGTCTCAAATTTGGTTGAAATACGCTATTTTGTTAATGAGCGTGTGAGAGTAAGTAAAATAAGGAATTACATTTAAATCCAGCTCCCTTAGTCACCCCCGTTGTGTGCGTTACTACTATAAAATACATAATCAAAATGCAATATTTGTTTTAAAGCGTTTTATTATCAAATAGAATACAGTTAAAATTGTACAAAATTTATTTCTCAAAATGGTTGTCGTAATAATGTGAAGTATGAAGAATCAAGGTGTGATAATTAGACTTTCATATGCCCTTGATAAGCCCCAAAATATCCATCTCGGTAAATAATTTTTTTAATGATTTGTATCGATGGCAATAACTTTAAATACACATTACAAGGAATAAAATAGAGAAGAATCACTCTTTCGTTTCTTTTTTTAATCATAGTAATGACACAACATGAAATGGCTTTAATATTTACTTTTAAATAAATCAATAGAGAATAAAAAATATGTTGATACACTATACAATAATGACATAAAATAAGAAATGAAAGATAAAGAGAATTATGGGAAATAAATGATTATTTTCAGGCATATGCATTCATTTCATTGTGCTCCAAGATGTTGAGACTCTTGATATTCTTCATACTTACTTTTTTAACAGAACAGTTTTTACCAACGTCCGTAGGGTTGAGGATCATATGGTCTGTAACCTCCATAGCCCCCGCTGTAATATCCACTCCCTCCATAGCCACTTCCTCCATACTTGTTGTATCCACTCCCTCCATAGCCAGGTCTATACCCATCGACGCCATAACGGTCATATCGGTCATAGTTGGATCCTACAACACAGATAACAGAATTTCTTTTTAAAATTCATTGGGAAAAACTGCTAATAAAAATTATTTAAACATTCAGAATGTTTATTGTAGCAAAACGTTAATAAAAAGGTTTACTGCATATGCGGGAAAAGACAAGATCACAGAAATCAGTCAGAAAAAACAGTTTATCTGGTGTAGAATCATGTTTCACGAGGTAAATTCGGAAATATCAATAATTTTGGAAATCAAGAGTTTGATGAAACGATATCATGCAATAAAACATGTTCTGTTCAATTGTTTTAATTTTATGTCTTTAAGTTCAACTTTGAATTCCATTAATTTTTATTTTTGAGATCTAGTCTATTTTTTCAGACCCGATTTTTTATTTGACATCTACAAACCGTAACTTGGACGGTATCCACCGTAGCTTCCGGAACCGCCATGTCCTCCGCCGTAGTTTCCTCCGTAATATCCACCGCTTCCGTATCCTCCGCTGCCATATACACCGTTGCCATATCCTCCGCTTCCATATCCCCCGCTTCCGTACCCATCGTACCCACTGCCACCATACCCGCCTCCGTAATTTGAGGGCCTGTTTCCACCGTAATAGCTTCCAGAGTTGTAGTATCTGTCTTTGTTTGAGTACCCTCCGTAACCACCATATCCAGAACCGTAGCCACTACCTCCGTAGCCACTACCTCCGTAACCACCATATCCAGAACCGTAGCCACTACCTCCGTAGCCACCATATCCACCGTAGTCATTTCCGTAGCCACCGTATCCAGAGGAAGAATAAAGTCCGTATCCTCCACATTCCACCAAGGCGACTGTCGTCGCCACAAAGGTTAATAAAATCTGGAAACAAAGTTTCATTGTTCAGGAACAAGAAAATCATTCATAAATCAAGAAGCAATACTTAAACGTATATTCTGAACATCTCTCACGGTATGTGTTATAACTATGTTAGAACTTGAACCCATACAACATTATGTCACTGTTCATATGAAGGACCCAAAAATTAATGGATTAAACATGTATATGAGTCTTTTTCGATCCAATGTTTTAACATGGCGCTCCCTCCCCACTTCACTCATGGGTATTCAAGTGTTGTTTACCCCTCTTCTTACCCCCAGTGGAAGTCCAACTCAGACAAATCGGAAGTGTCTCTATTCTTGTCAGCAACTCTTAAAGCTAGGGCTCCCACACTAATATGGACAACGCTTTATAAATTTTAATGATAAGTAAGAATAAACTTTTATGTAAAAAAAGCAGTTACAAGCTGCGTATGACCACGTGGAGGACAATAAACTAATGTACTCTCCTGGAGCAAGCAAGGGATCATCCACCAATTCCGATCAAGGGCCCTAAGGCAGAGACGGATTTAACATTTCAACACACTCCTAACAATAAAAATCGTTCAGTACGTGTTATGTGCATGATACAAACAAATTTGTATTTAATAAAACACGAAAAAGAAATTTCACAAGTACATATTATCAACTATAGATTATCAAATGTATTGTTTATAAATCGTAACTATTAAATAAAAGTAAATTCGAGTTGCTACCGCCCCTACGCAAGAGCCTAGCGAATCTGTACATAAAATTCACCCCTATCCGAAGGAAAACCGGAGAAAAACCCGAGTCAGTTGGGAAAATTTTATTAATTTTTCTTGTCATGCTCTTCCCAACACCCATCTCTAGGGGTGTTGTACACGGTTGTACGGTTGTATAGCGGCATCGTAAGCTAACCAGTCTCAAAAACAATCAATAAAAAATATTTTTTTAAACAAAATTTTATTTAAGCCATGTACTAAAACGACTAAATAGTTATTATTCTTTTTTATTATGGTAATGCATTATCAAATGCTAATAATCCATACATATTTCACATTAGTAGGTCCTAATAAAAATAAATGTACTTATTATATTTATCACTGAAAAGATGAGTGTTCATAAAAGCAGATACTAATTAATTTCATAGGACAATGATTGGTAGGTATTTAAGTACTTGCCGAAGTATGTATATTATTTAGAGTTCACGCGACAAGCTGTTTGAAAACGAATAATTCAATATAAAATATTAAATCATTTTCAGCGATAAGGGAAGTAAGTACGTTTATTTTTATTAGGATCTACTAAATGAAATATGAATGGTACTAGTATTTGACCTTGCATTATCTTATTAAAAATCTAACTTTATATTATTTGTTTTAATACATGGTTTAAATACAAGCTTTTTAAAGGTTCTTTATTTATTTTTGTACTTATTACTGTTTAAATTTGTTTATTTATTAAACGAAATAATTAAACTTGCTTGTTAACGTGTATGTAATACTAAAAAACTTTTTAAACACAAAATGTTATTTAATGTAAATTAATAACAAAGATAATAGCGTCCAAGTAATACGCATTCCGATAGCATTAACATCCCTTTGATAAGCAATTGTAGTGATAAGATAAGAAGTTCCTTCGGTGTTATTAAGAAAAGGCTGATCGTTATACATATTTGTATGAAGAGACGTTTTGAATTTCAGGGGTCGCTTCCCGGTAATAGTCCGCCGCAATATATCTCCGAATAAATTTAACGTTAATTTAACGTAACGTAAATAAAACGTAATTTTAAAAAAAATTTATTTAAGTTAGACATAATACTGTTTTGTCATTGGATTTGTACATGTGTGCCAAATTTCAGCACAATTGGAAAGGGGGAACTGGTTTAAAATTCAGTGGCAAGATTTTGCCCAAACATATTAACTAACAAACTAATAGGTGAAGATAAATAAAAGTTTGTAAAACCCCGAAAACTATGGTTTTTTCCCCTAATATTGTTACGTCTCGCTTTTCCCATCACCAGCTTTAAGGGTACCGTGCCCCGATGTGATTTCAACATGAACTTTACTGTATTAGTATAATTATACATCTCGGACACCTTGACAACAATGGATCCGATGCAAATCAGTTTTTTTCAATTATTTTTACATTCGTTCCCCTTCCACCCTCCCTTTGGGTGGCAAGGGGATTCTTTTCCTCCATGCGGGCTAAATTACGACTTGCACGATACCAGAATGTCACTATCAGCTCAGTGATAACCGAAAACTGTGTATTTGTCTTTAATGTCATTTCAGAAACTTTTTACATGGCATCTCCTTCCAAAAAGCAAGGTGTATAGAGGTTGATCGTGTAATTAAATCCTGAAAACTATGTCCTCTGCACTTTTATCAGCCATGTTTTATTATTTTTCACATTTCACCAGTGAGTGGTATTTCGCTTTTATACATATACGAAGGGCGTTCGATAAGTAATACAACACTTTTTTTTCTCAAAGCAGGATGTTTTTTTTCAGGATTTAATTCCCAATATTGTTTCCCAATTCTTTGACTACAAAACACAATTTTTCAACGTAATCTCCGTTCAATTCTATGACCTTGCCCATCTTAATATGGGTGCCAGTATGCGGTCATGTTACCATTCTACTGGGCTGTCTGTCTGAGTCACATTCTTACTGCATCAATAATTTCCCCATCATTGCTATAGTGCTTCCTGCAGGGTCCATCGCTGGAATAGTTTCTTCAATTCTAAGAATCTAAGAGTCGCGCAATATACTTCGGAGTTGATCCTTTGACTATGAAGGAGGACATCGAACAGAATAACACCTTCAGAGCCCCAGAAGACTGCAGTCATGACATAACCAGCTGAGGGTATTGTTGTGATCTTCTTCTTATTCGAAGGAGACATTGTTTGGTGCCAATCAATGGATTGCCGTATTGTTTCAGCCTTGAAGTGGCGAATCCATGTTTCGTCGCATGTGATAATGTTTGACAAGAAATCTTCACCATTAAAATCAACGAGCAATCTATTAGGGGCAGATGTTTCTTCTTTACTCTTTATGCTCTTCAGTTAGGCTTCGAGGAACCCCGCAGCCGCAAACCTTGGAATACGCTAACAGGTACAAATGTGTCAGCGCTACCAAGAGAGATGTCAAGATGTTCACTAAGTTGTTTGATTGTTATTCATCGATCACCACGAATAAGAGTGTCCCCACGTTCCAACTTGGCAGGCGTCACAGCTGTGTGCGGCCGATCTACGCGTGGGAGATCAGACAGATTTCCTTCTCGTCTGTTGACGACAGACTCTTCGTCCAATGACTCACCGTCCTTTTATCCAGTGCCCGATGTCCATTGGCATTATGTAAACATCTGTGAATATTTGTGATGGTCTGGTGTTCCGCCGAAAGAAATTTAATAACTGCTTTTTGCTTGGAACGCATTTCAGTTGCAGACGAGCTTATGAGGCTGGTTATAGCACTGCCGTCTATCGGGTGTTAGTGGAAATATATGAGATAACGCGGAAAGGATGTCTCAAATATAATTCAATTTTTTTAAATCAAAATTGACCAAGAAAAAACAGTGTCGATTACTTATTGAACGCCCCTCGCGGATGGACCATAGAATTTTGAGAGTGTTCCTGATCTGGACTCCGGATATGGCGGGTCGACCACTGTTATACGCTAAACTAAAATCATTTTCTTAATAACATAAAAAAGTATTGGGTTGCAACGATATTTAAACTCCACACCGAACCCTTCTGTCAGAGGTATTTCTGCTGGGCACTCACCTGCAAGTCATGACATTTGACTTCTCTGTGGGGTGTTTTACGCCGAAGCAGTGCTTTTATTCAATGCTTGCAGCGTACTTGAACTAAAACTCTTGTAAAATCTAAACTTTTGGTCCAAATTGTACAATTTAAGGCAGTTTTCATCATTGGTGAATGTGCAAAACAAAGAATTCATTAAATTTGATGAGGATTAATTCTTTTCTTGCATTCATTAATTTCTTCGGTTAAACTATTTAAACATGATTGTATTTAATAACTTTTTTTCGAAGGCAGGTCGTACCCTTGAAGGTAGGCATATGTTGTCGCGGACTTTTTTGTAGAACACTTTGTGGTGAACAATTTTGCCACTCATAGTTGTCACCCTTCTCTACCCTTTAGGCAGCATAAACGAAGATGAATTTTTCCTCGTCTTCATCAACTTCATCAAAAACGACTATCTAGTCTTTCTTATTTCTCATTTTAAAAATAAAAGTTAACCTATGTCCTTCCTGAACATCTATACTATATTCTTGCTAAATTTCATCACGATCGGTATTCTCATGAAAAGGTAGAAACCAGACAAAAACTTTCACATGACTTAATGATATGTATGACTTAATGATATTACAAGTTCCAATCGTTCCAGAGACTGATGAATCCAGCTGACACTAAATTCTAAGGAATTCGATTCATTAGACAGTCGACGCATAAGAAATAACAACAAGAACTATAAATTTTCCTACAAGAGATACTTCTCTGAAATTATCAGGTATCTCGATGTTCCAAGAAAATTAACTAGTGAACCACACGCTTGTAATTCTGATGAATGCTTTACCGCGGACTAAAGGTTTTTTCTACTTTTCTTTCTAAATCGCCATTGATGTATAAAAGAAAAAAAGTCCGAATTACGAAAATAACGCTGGGGTCCTCTTGGAAAACGCACGAGAGAACCACCTTAGAAAAAGCTTGTGACGAATTGATAAGTTTGTCGCTTGAAATCTGACATTAAAAATGCTTAAAAATTAAAAACAGAAAATGTAATTCGAATTACACAGAAAGGATGTATTCAGGAGAAAACATGTGCCAAATTTCAAAGCTCGAGGTCGACAGATCTCTGGCTAGGTGAAAGAATGAATAATCGATTACGTTCAATAAAAAATATCTAAATTGAATTTCGAAACACTCTAGGCCACACCATAAATAACACGTGCATTGAATTTGGAAGTTCTGAACTTTTTTATCTTGTCGTTGCCACACTGACACAAAAATATCTTTAAAATGAAATAAACAAATATCTACTGCGAATTTCGTTCGGAAGTCCACAGGGACAAACACGAGAGATTGCTTGGGCTAAATTTCAAATCACTGAATATATTGGATCTTAGAGTGTCCGCATAACGTGAGAAAATCGAAATATGTACAAAATACATTTAACAAAAAAATCTTAATCGAATTTAATCGAAATAATATTGGTGGTGCACTTAGGCCCAACATGGAGAACGCGAGTAACGAATTTCGAAGCTGCGTTGAAAATAAAAACAATTTGTTTTTAAAGAAATTGTAAAAGAAATAGGTCGTAATTAAAATGTTAGATTACACTAGATCCGAAGTCCATATAGACCAGGCAATGGGAAATCGACCGAATAATGCCAACAAATTTTTAAGAAGGTAGGGCGTAGTATTGTCGTGTAAACTATGAAAATCTAAGACTCTCCACGTCTTTTGAAGGATTGTAGAGGAGGATAATTTAAATATGGCATATAGCGCAAATACAGAACAAACAAAAATTATCCTACAATCCTACGATACACCTCTCAAACACTAATTTTTTCGAAAACATTCAATTTTCGCAATGTAAAATTTGCCAGTAATTCAAATCTGCTTATAAATATGAGTAAACGATCTGAGCAGCGCTCGCACATTTTGTTATGTTTTTGTAGTTGTACACTTGCTGATGATGCCAAAGGATATCGAAAGATTGTGTGATATTTTACCTATGCTTTAAAAATTCATTCATAAAATTGACATTTTGTGAAGAATTTGAGCAGTTTAAAAATTGATTAATTGCGCTTGCACACACAATGCAGAATCTTGTTTTTCCAATCAGTCCACGCAACATTAACGTGCAACATGTCTAGTTTTCACTTCTTTGGATTGGCAATGTAGGAAGAGATTCTAAGATCGCTCTTAACTCTCTCTCTCTCACTTTGTCTCAATTCTGGAAACTGAAACTGTATCTTCCAATATGTGGGGGACTTTTATGTGTTGTTTTGTTTTGTTTTTCATTATCTTTAAAACTATATAGATTGATAGATATAGAACGAGCAAAAATGTATGGGTACGTGCTGTGGCTTTTTATCAAAATGTAATTTTAGAATACAGTGGCTCGCAACGTTTCCCTAAGGAACCTTCCTTTAACAAAGCATTTAATCCAGAAAAGAAATTCTGAAAAAAGGGAATTGTGTAAATAAATATATTTTTAAAACATTAAAAATTGGAAGTCTTATATGTTTTCAACACTAATAATCCATCCATTACATCATATTATTAATTTTCTCACGCTTCCTATCTTCTAGAAAAATTAGTTTCGCGAAACATTCATCAATCGTTCCACAGAATTCAGGATATGACGTACATGATCATCCTCTCATCTCCACAAAATAAGCACCCCATAGTACATACTCTTTGAGAAAAATGTCGATGATTTTAAATTATTGTTTATTTCTCCTCTTTTTCTGTAATTTATCCTTAGATTTCAATTTTTCCTTGCACGCAATTTATTTTAACTCCTATGATTTAATTTCTTTTCTGCATAAAAACTTTTAATGTAAACCAAGTTGATGGCTGTCATGCGTCTGAGGTCTTTTTCTTTAATGCGTACAGCTGGCTCAACAAAATATTCATTTAATGCGTCTGAGGTCTTTTTCTTTAATGCGTATAATTTTGATCACGAACCAACCGTTTGTGTAAGCATTAAATCAACTGTTCTCGTTTTTTTTCGATACAAATGATAATCTAATAAACGCAAATTTTTGCTCGTAATCATAAAAAAATCTTCATCTTATTGATGGCAACTGAGTAAAGTTGAATCCCTTCTCTTTCATTTCTCGGAAGTAACATAACCACACAACTATACAACATTGACCACACCAACAACCAAGATTTTTCCACGGTGATTTTCTTCATAATTTGTATAATTATGCATTAAATTTCAATTATATATACATCGTATATACTTAGTTCTTATTCCATTGATACGCAGATGTCAATATACAGATTTTATATAACTTGATTCATATATGCTAGTTTTCGAAGGTCTTTATCACACCTATTTTTGTAGATGATTTTTATAATAATAATTACCATTGTAAATTTGTATTTTTTCAATGATTAAAATTACTACGTTTACTAACCACGTTTATTACGTTAACATTCTGTAAGAACCACACAAACTGTTAAGTCAGTTAAAATGTTGTGACATGTAAATGTTATAACATGTCACTATATTCCTTTAGGATAAACAATAAATCAAATACCTTCGTAAGAAAATACTAAAACACACCAGGCAGTGATGGTCTGGAAAAAAAGTTTTGAGGGTTGGAAAAAAAAATTCATTTTGTAAAAAAAATAAAGATACAAAAAAGGGAATATTTTGTCTATCAAAATAACGACATATTAACTGTAAACTGCACACAAAAGAAAATTGGAAACACGCTCTGAATCCAGGATAACCTTTCATAATGTTCTTTAACATGCGTTACTGTAGACAAAGAGAATGTAAGGATACTTTCCTAAAAGAAAGAAATAATTCTAAAACAGAGAAGATATGAATATTAGTCATCAAGAAATTCGAACTCCTTGATATGCTCCTGTTATCAGTGATAATAGTTAAAATTTCTCTCATTCTATTGTTCAAACGTAACATTCCTGTCTCTTA
>NNCF01127868.1:669640-685172 GCA_002313205.1 Laupala kohalensis
ATATATAACACTCATATAATATATGTGTAAAAACAAAAAAATTAACCTAGAAACATACATGTGAAGCGGAATGGAAATTTCCAAAGAATTTTTTTACATCAAGTGTTGTATTGTGGAGAGTATAGCAGGAAACCAAATCCTAACACTTTATTTATTTACGAGGAACAATGATAACACACTAAATTGCTTAAACTTTGTCATTTAATTGCTCGAGCTTCAAAACAGAATGTGTGATAACTTCTAAGTTTGAAAAGGGAAAATAAAAATAATAATTAAATGGTCAAATATGACACCCCCTAGATAAGCCACCCCTACACCCTCCGATGTAAGGAACTTCCATTTTTTATCCTAGGTACACCCTTGCTTAAATGTAATATTAGAATTTAGAAAAGAATTATTTATTTAAGACGTAACTTTACATCTATCATAAAATCTGTAGCAAATTAAATATAATTGTAATACTAATTTCTTCTTTTCCACCTACAATTTCAGATGGTAAAAAAGTATATTTTTAATCATTGCAGTAATAAATGCGTTAGAAATTTACTAACATGCTACAGTATAAAAATAGTAAATCTTTATTTTATAAAGATTTCGTAAGAAAATAATTTTAAGCACTATTTAGAGACTTCTGAAACGAAAAGGTAAAATTAAAGTGAGAAGATTTACATGCGTTCAAAATGCACAACAACCAGCTCTAAAACAAGTGTCTATTGCCGTTTCGCACTTTTTCCACAATGTAAGTGGACAATGAATAGACCAGACGAAGAAGTTATCGGTTTGACGCAATTCGTCGTGCATTATATAATGGAGGAGAACAAAATAACAAACATTCGTTAAACTAATTTCTTTGCTAGTTCAATGGATTTCATGTTTTCCTCAACATTAAAGGTGAATGAACTTCATTTTTGAATTATCATTAGCTCTATTTAGTTCTTTTTTCTGAGAGAAAGTTAATCGCTACTCACTCAACAATTTTCGAATATAGAAAAATGGAGTCACTAGTTACTAGCTCTTTGGTATTTCTTTCTTTTGCATATTAGTGGCAGACTCAACAACGTAACTCATTATGTGCCTTTTTTTAATGAAATCGTTCGATTTTTTCTTGTTTTTACCCTAATGCGTAATGTAGATATTTGTATATACCTGGTTTTTATATGTTCAAATCCAAAATTATTACACCTTGCTATATTTCACCGCAAAAATATCATAACTTCATTCACAACCATGACATAGAGCAAGATCTTCATTCGCAACGCACGGGAAAAAAAATACCTGAGCTGGGAAAGCTAATATATTGGCTGCCTACCGGACGGACAACTCATGAGCTCGCAGAGCCAACATCCGTCCGCTATGACGTGAATTTTCGTCTTTTTGTACAACACCGTACAGCATAAGTAACAAATTTACAGCTTAAGTAGTTAATCTACAAGATAAGAAAAAGGAACCTATAATAGAGAATGTTGCCAACCAGTAAGCATGTAATATAAATTCGACGTGAATCGACGCATCTGCATGCTTTCTTCTCTGTACGACTTTCGTGACGATATTCATTTTTCTTATAATTCGACGGTCTTACTTTCTTTAATCACAGGCGTACAGCTAACCTTCTTTTATTCGACGTCCGTCTTCAGGCAACCCAGAGCGCCAGTATTCGATCCACGGTCCTTACCCTTTGAAGGCGCGAATGCTACCACTGAACTACTGGAGTATAATGTTTTTATATCTCGTGTTACGCTGTCTAAGAGTTGGCATCATAGTATTGGTACCATGAACAGTAAATACGTAAAAATAGTAATCATCTCTAAAATCTTGAAAAATATATCCAAGAAAATAAAACCAAGAAAATAGTTTTTATGTATTCAAACGGTTCATTATTTTGAATATACTTGAAATTTATTCATATTAAATTAATACATTTGAACATATCATTATTTAAAATAATAATTTGGTATTTATTATTAACGCCAACGTTAACTTCCAGAAATTTAAAATATCATCAGTGTACGGCTGCTCGACACTGTAAATTTTCGTCGTCTATACTTCAAGTTTCGAGCTACGCATCGTCGAGATGGCGTCGTTTAGTCGTTGTAATGAATCATTTTGTTCAAGTAATCAACTATTCATAGTTGCGAAAGCCATGATCGATTTGACTTCGTAAAACAATTGCTCAGGCTGCACCTCTTCAGTCATGAGTCGACGAATCGAATAAATAGAAGGCAGCGCAGCCGAGTGTCATTTAGAGGCAACTACGAACGAGATCGGCTGCGAGGAACAAACAACAGTTCTTGTAGCTATGTCAGATTTTTGAGCGGTTCTGAGCTGTTTGCGCGCAAAATCCATATTATAGTTGTTGATGTTTTCTTCCTCCCAGACAAACAGCGTTAGCTTCCGCAGTGATAGAAAACTGGTTTCGTTCAGACGAAAACTCTTTTAGGGCAGCTATGACGTAAGCTGTGGCATCTAATGGTTCTGTCTGTCTGCTAGACAGTTAACGTGTGAGCTGTCACAGCTAACTTTACGCTGAGCTATCTAACTTTTTTTTTCGTGCGACGGCGTATGCAGCAGCCCACGCCACGTATCGATTCGATTGCTACATTATCTTCCATTTCTATTTTTCCAACACTCTAAATTCATGCGATTCATCCTCCGAAGTTTGTTAGCTGCCAGAGCAAAAGAGAAAATCAGAGTGATCTTATAATAATTACGTTTCATGGAGGCCTTAAGAAACAAATAAATTTATTGTCAAATAAGCAATTGCACATTGCGTATGACCACGTGGAAGACAGTAAACCAATTTACTTTCCGGAACCAAGCAAGGGACCATCCAATCAATTCCGATGAAGGGTCCTAATGCAAAGGAGGATTGAAAAGACTAGAAAAAAGGTAGCTACGAGTTATAATACCAACAGAACACCAACAAATTTGTATATAATAAAACACAAAAAAGATAGTTCACATGCACATAACATTATCGAACTATAGATTATTCGGAATTAATATTATTTATTAAAATAACTCTAAATTCGAGATTTATTATGACAACAGGCCGCCGCCTCTATGCAAGAGCCAAGAGAGCGTACATGCAATCTGTAAATACAATCCGCCTATATCCGAGGGAAAACCGGAGAAAAACCCGGGCCAGGGTGGGGCTATAGAATTAATATACAAAATCGTGCCAAGGTTGAATACAAATAAAACTAAACTTATATAAATAATAAGAAAACAAGAATATCATGTATGAAATTAGTTTTGAAATTAAATCATTTATTTCGAGAGTACAAGAACAATGATGTGTAAAAGTACATATTAATTGACATATTTAATATCTAAAAGAATAATTTAAAAAATAAACATTTGATGGGAAATGGAAACCCATTTTAACTTTTATAAAAATCAATGAATTCTTGTATGTTGTAGAAGCACTGGTGCAGTAGGTAGCTTTTAACCATGAATTTGAAGAGATTTAATAATATCTCTTACGTCTTTGGGTAGGGAATTATATTAAACGATTTCCGAATGATATGACCCTTTTAAACCAAAGAGTTGTTGACTCTTTAGTTGAATATTATACATATTGAGGTATTGTGTTCCTGAAAATGACAGTTTCGTATGAAACTATGGTGGCACGTTAGTATTTTGTTGTTAACAATTCAACATCACAATTTCATAAATATAAATGCATGGAAGTGTTGAAATATTTAATTCTCTAAATAAATTAATGTTTACAAGACTTTCGGTGATGAGATTTACAAAATATCCGAAAAATCATCTTGTGAATTCTGAAAGTTTCGATGCCCTGACCGAATTGCCCCGAAATATAATGCCGTATAGTAAATGGGAGTAGACGTTTGTACAATACAAGCAACAGGAAATATGCGGACTAACTGCGTCAACTAAGATTCGAAATGTGTAACTTAATTTGCTTAATTTGGACTTAAGATGATCAATGAGGCAATTCCGTTCGAGGATGTCTTGAATATGGAAACCTACGAACAGTATTTAATTGTGTTCCATTTAACAAAAGATATTTCAGGTAAAGATTTTGTGATACTATTGTGAAATGATATATACACTGTTTTGTCAGTGCTTACAACGAGATGATTTGAATGAAACCAAGACAATATGTTAGACAAAACTGATGGAGCGTTGACGTGTTTACATACAGTAGAACCTCGATTAACCGTGAACTCATTCTTCCGACAAAAAAAAAGAAAAGAATTTCAACTATAATTTCTCCTATAGAGTAAATTAGTTAATTGTCCTTCACGTAGTCATACGCAATTTGTACTGTATATTTATTTTTTTTGACAATGAGAGTATTATCATAGATAAATTCAACTACTTCCTACTATTTCCACAGTTGTACGTAGGTTTCTCGAAACTTAGTGACAGGTACCAATAAAATTTTAACTTCCAGGACGAAATGAATTCGAGAAGCATTAAAAATGAAGTAAGGGAAATGATTTCAAACTTCAAGAAACGAAGACTGATTACTTCACATTTCAACCCCTGATAACGTGACATTCTACACACATATGTATACATGTTTATGTATATAATTCATTAAATAAAGTGTCTCAATTAAGCGTGATTTTCATTTATCCGTGGGACCCCTCCCCCTATTACCCCGGATAATGATGTTCTACTGTAGTAAATTAGTGTCGTCAGCTAGAACCATTTTGCAGTAAGATATGGAGACAGCATGTCGTTCACATACAACAAAAATAGTGTAGGGCCAAGAATAGAACCTTGGGAACTTTGGGGAACAATTCAAAGTTTGTTGGGGAGTAATTTAAAGTTTACCGGAATGCGTACCGGAGCAAGCCAGAAGAAAAGAAACGCGGGTTGTAATTCTTATTTATTTTTACTATCGGACACTAGAATACAGAATGGAAAATATTCTAGTTCGTGTCTGGCATAAGTGCGCTATTAAAAACTCTTCTCGATTGTAAAATTAAATATTCTTAATTCTTTTATTCTTAATAATCCTAATAAATTACTTACGTCCATGTTTATCATTAACACGTTATTAATTTCGACCACAATAAGTATACTTTTTATTAGTTATACAATATTAAAACGTCTTACCCGACGTTTCAACTGCTATATTGGCCTTCGTCAGGGGTTTGTTTCAATGGTCGAAAAATAATTCATTAATAGCCTTAATTCTTCAAAATCATTTTGAAGTAATTTACTGTTGTCAGAATTAGTACTTCGTGTGACAAATTGGTTGTAACTAGTATGTGATTCAGGGCATAGAAACCTTAATCCAAGTTAGGCAGACCCCACGTAGACTTGATAGAACTCTATATAAATTACAATATAACTGCTATTAAAAAATATGAAATTTATTTCTGCACGTTAGAGGGCAGAATGGAAAAATAAAAGCAATGATAAGGAGTACATGTACAATTGCGTTTCTTTCACAAGTAAAACCACAAAAACTTCTTAAAGATAGCCACTTTTACTTTCAAATCACTAAAAATAAGTAAATTAAAATTACAAATAAAAAGATTAAACTATTTTAAGTAGAAAATAATTCTTTAACAACTATGTTACAGATGTCCATTAAATTTTATTGTTAATAAAAATTATTTTCTACAGTAAAACTTGTAAGTGGTATATTTTTATACCTTTTTGTGTGCTTCAAGTAAAAAGGTGTATCTTTGAAAGGTTACTTGTTTCTTATTTACACAAGAAACAATTATTTACGCATACACTTCTCAAATCATGAAAGGGAAATGAAGTCTGTACGTCTGTTGTAAATCTGATCATTTCCAGACTCCTTATTACATCTCCATTACCCTAAGGACAAATAATTTTTTTATCCTGAAACTTCTCATAGGCCGAGCTTTCAAAAATCCATACTAATATATAAATGCGAAATGCGAAAGCGTGCCTGTCTGTTTTTTAGTTAATCACGACTAAACCAAAGTGATGAAAATTAGCAAGGAGACCTAAAGATGTCCAGGATGAACATAGGCTAACTTTTATTTTTTTAATGTATGAAAAGAAAGATAGAATATGATGTTTAAGACAAATGTTGATGAAATCGGGTGAGGGGGGGGGGGATCGTACATATTCACGTACGCTGTCTAAACGGTTAGAGATAGATGACAACTATGATAGGCAGTATTGTTCGCCTGGGAGAGTCCTACAAAATAGTCCGCTACAGCATATGTCTATCTACTAAGGTTAATTTAAATCATTGAAAAAATATTATGAAAAATAGAAGTGTTGAAATACTTGAATTTAAGTGAGGAATTTAAGAAGAAAAAATCTATCTACATCAAATTTAATGGGTTCTTTGTTTTGTGCATTTAACAAAACTAAATTCTTTAAATCATAAAGTTTGGACGAATAGTTTAGATTTTATAAGCGTTTTAATGAAATTGTGTAACCGCGCTGCCGCAGTTGTATCTTGCATCGGAAGCAAAAATTCGACCTGCGAGGTTTCCGGTCGGTGAGTGGGTTCGTTAGTCTAACGAGAAAAAAAATTCCGGGCAACGCCGGATAATCAGCTAGTAACATAATAAATATAATTATATAAAAACTAGCTGATTACCGACATTGTCCAGGATTTTTTCTTAGAGTAATCTTATTGTGTTCAGGAAAAAATATAATCTATCTATATTGTAAGATCAAAATACTTTTACAAACATATGTACTTCATCCTAATTTTACAAATTCTTAATAATATAAATTTATTTCGCTTCCGAAGCATGACGCGCGCACAATTTCATTAAAATTGTTGTAAAACGTAAACTATTCGTCGAAATTTTACAATTTTAAGACCTCTTTAATGTGTTAAAATGTACAAAAAAACTCATTAAATTTGATGATTGATTTTTTGCTTCTTAAATAACTCTCTTAAATTGAAATATTTTAACATATTTTTAATAGCGTTTTATCGATAATTTAGGTTAATTTTTGTTGATAGACATATGCTGTCGCGAACTTCTTTGTAGAACTCTTTGAGGCAAACAACATTGTCCTACATAGTTACAATATAGATAGATATATTCTTTCTCTAACCTTTTAGACGGCGTAAGAGAATATAGCACTCCTTTTTCCCAATTTTATCGACATTTATGGTCAAAAATCATTTCTATTTTTCTTATCACACATTTTAAATATAAAAGTTAGTCCATTCTCATTCTAGACATCTAAACTATCTCCTTGCCAAATTTCATCACGATCGGCTCAGTGGTTAGGTAGTAAATGATCAGGTTACTCATGATCAGGTAGTAAATAGATACACTTTCGTGTTACTCATTTGTATATTAGTATGGATAAACATTGAATGTACTAGAGCAAATTCATTCCTACAATATTCTGATATTGTCAGTAACAATTTTGATCAAAGAAAATATTAATAGTAAAACTCTTTGTAAATTGATAAATAATTTGTTATATAAATCAGTTAATTTTCATAGTACACTTTTCAGTGAAAATGAAATAAAAAAATTTGAGTGTTCACTCTAATATAATATGAAGACGTAAATGTGTTTTAAATTTCCTCAGAAGTAAACAAATTGTAACTTTCTATTGATACAGTATAAATTATTTATTTATATACATGAAGTAACTAATTCTTGTAATTGATGAGAGTATTTTAAAATATTTCACAAAGTAAATCATCCTATTACTATGAATGTAACTTCTTGTTAACTTGCTACTATGAACGGTAGCTTCTTGTTGAAATGCATAATCAAGGAACTGCTTATAGGTTTTAATTCATAAATCATCATAGTGATCATGCTTTTGTATTTCCACTCTGAACACAAAATACAAATACACGTTAAAATATAAATAAGTCATTCGACAATCAAATAGAAATGGAACAAGAAACTACGATTAAAATACATAAGTCGTCTGACAGTAAACCGTGGATTAACCGAAGATACAGAAAATCTAGTATTTTCCACGTATCCGTTGACGTGAATGACTGGACTTGGAGGCCAAAGTATATACAATAACTTGCTAAATAATTTAGAATGTAAGAAGAATACACTATCGTAATCAAAAAATTCCTTTCCTCGTAGAAACGACATTATAATCATCACGATAATTGTTTGTGTTCCAAATTTCCGTTGAGTTTGTGACGGGCTGAAGCAAACTTGATATACAGTCCTTATTTGCCACTACGTACGACACCATTACTCTTTTTAGAGTAGGATAAGAAGATGCGAGCGAAAAAAATTGAATGAAGAAAATACGGTTTCGGTCTTCGACGTTTCGCGCTTATCTTACGTCAGTACAATCAATGTGCCATGGCAATGCCATTCGGTAGTAATGAAGACATTTTAATCATCGCATTCGTCCCCTCCTGTTCTCCACTCCAGTGTCATCTCTCGCAGAGGTGACGAGCTAGAGAAAAACAAAACGACTCTTTGAGACTGGGAACTGTGATTTAATAAGCGCTTCCTCTCATTACTTGAGGTAATGACCAACATTCGCATGGCCGCCGGAGGACAAGGTCAGCGATACCGTAATTGTAATCCAAGGCAATTAGTAATCATCACTGAGGAATCAGAGGTACAGAAGGACGGTTGAAAGTGAAGGTTAGGGCACTCCCATCACTTTGCTCTGAAAGACGTTTCCTCCAACAAACACGCTCCCGTCTGTTCCCGCTGCACGCGTCTCCACCCAGTTGCGAAGAAGGTGATAATAGACAAATGCTTACAGCAGATATCTCCAAGTATCACTCACTCTGACACTTCCAACAGAGATAAAAATGAAGCAATCGAAATCTTACAAGATAGAAATAATTTTTTTAATCAACAAAATGTTTTTTCGTGTTTATTTTGAAAACAATTTCTGTATTCACTTGATTCAATTACGAGAAAAAAAGAAATAGAGACTTACGACTTAATCATTATGATGCAAAAAATTGATTATTAAGTGAAGCTTATCTTGCTATATGCGAACGAATTCAGTATCAAACATTATTACGGTTTGAGCAAACTCACGTATTTTATATGCAAAAGGTTTTATAGTCATGGGTAACTTGTGGAGAGCTCACATTAAATTAGATTGGTGACTTCTCGATTAGTTCTGAATCAATTAGCCACAACTTTATTTATCTTCAAATTTTTACGAAATGAATTCCTACTTAATTTTATACTTTGAACAATTCACCCCAACATTAGAAAATAATATCTTTTTATTATGACGCATTGGTATTTTAAAACATTAAACTTTTTTCGAGATAATACAACACTGACATCAATGCACTGAGAAATAAAGAAAGCTCCATTTTATAGGATACGTATATTTTCATACAGATTTAATATCATTAATATCAAATACTTTTCAACCATATTTTCTTTTTGGTGTATGATTTTCTTTGTGTGTGCACTGACCGTCATATTTAAAATTACGTTAAAAAATCCCACAAGAAGCAACGTTTATCATTTTAATGATGCTTTTGTTTTTTCACACATTTTCACGGTACACTAGGGCTAAATTATTATTTTATAATACAGTAATACATTATTCCGCTATACTCGTATTATTGTTCTTTACTGTTTGATGATACGTTTTAAAATATCTGAAAAGGTTTACTTTAATATCATCTGCAAGTTTTATGGCTATTCCGTTGAATTTCAATGGTCAATAAAGGTTTTCATGCTGCAAACTTTTTGAAAATTGTATTATCCCTTCATGAGGGTTGTGATCAAACTTTATCTCTCAATTGAATTTCCACTATTTTTAATTTTAATTAAAATGGCAACATAAATAATTTTTTGTTCCATTTGCAGTTATACGTCGAAGAAAAAATTCTAATACAATTCTCTGCTGTGACAATTCTGTTTTATATTTATTACTATGTATATATTTCAAAATATTTATTTATTAATATTCTAATAACCTGACTTACTTGCAGCACGATGCGAGTAATGTAGTCGAATGAGAATAAATTATCATCAAACTATCAAGTAAAATGTGTTTAAATTAGCAATTTCTTCTGACAAATGCATTTTTTTCTTTTGACAAATGTAATATTTATTTGTTATATCCAATCTCTTTAATCCCAGACTGTTATATTCTCTTCTCTTGGAAAATATAAAGACCTTACACTGTTCTGTTTTTTAAGTAATCCTAGTACAGAATTACCGATACAAATTACCATAAAAAGTGAAATTATTACATAAGGCAAAAAATTATTATATTTCTGAATTTCATTATTAAAAATGTTTTAATTAATTTTTTATGATAGAATTAAATTTTCTATCTTTTTTTAACAATAATCTAAAGTTACATTTTTCATGGCGTTCTAAATGTAATTTACTATGTCTAGTTCCGCATGACGAGGAACATTATGGAGATACTCCATAAAAATTTCTTCAGAGAAAATGTTTATGATCCCCACTAATTTTGAAATGAAAAGTCGATGAAATTTAAGTATCGACAAAATGTATATTTAACAAAATTATGAGATTTTCTAACATTCTTGTTTCCTGAAGAATATGTATTTTTTTTAAATAATCAAAACAATTATTTTGTGTTAATATTATAAAACAATTTTTGTAATATCTCGTTGAAAATTGAGTTCATAAACAAATATACTAAACATCTTATTCAACCCAGTACTGTAACCCCCCACTCACAAATCCCATACAAAAACACTACTTAATCACGTTGCGAGTTTGGCGTCACACACTCTACTCACCTTCATCTTCATGATGAGAAAAAGGAGGTCTGCGCGTGGTAGTCGCAGTCGAGGACGCACTCCGCAGCAGGTTGCAGAGCGAAGCCTTTATACAGCGGCGACCCACCTCTTGGCGGACAACACACTCGCTGCCATGCCCCTCCCTCACTCTCTTGGCGTACGCTTCGCTTCCCTGCGTAGGAGGAGGAAGGTGTCCCCATGCACTCACTGCCGTCGTTGCCACCAGCCTAAACACCCTCAAAGGCATCCATTTACAAATATTCTTTACTTGAATAACCTCTATCTCATTATGTTAGCGGAGTTTCAGAACATTGAAAAATAATATTTCTACAAAGCAGTAACGAACTGTATATGATCATGTGGAACACAATAGGACACTTCCCTTTTTTCGGAAGCAAAAGAGAGGTTTCCAATCGATTTCGATCTAAGTACCCGACGGATATCAAGACGAAAACCCTGAATGAAATGAGGAATCGAAATGGGTCTGCACAGGTAAAACATGCAACCGAACCGATTGGGAAGAGAGATGGAATTTGGAAGGAGAGCGCGGGGGAACATCTTCCCTCTCAATATGCGACACAATTCATATTCAATTTAAATTTTAAAAACGGTTTTTAACCATTATAAAGTAAACGAGAATGTTCGAATGCTGAATTGAAATGATTACATCAAATTTTATACATCAAGATCAACGAAAACAGAGAGTTGGAATTTTTTAGAGTAAAAACAGCAGAAAATTTCACTTCATTTAAACTGCAGACTGCACAGTTAAAACTCACGGTATTTCAAACGTTCACTATGCAAATTTGAAACGTATGTAAACTTGAAGAAAATCATGTTTGATCAAAAGAAGGAAGATTTAAAAACATAGAGGAAAGAGATAGGGAAGGAACGCTGAAGATGTAAATGTGAATTATAGGTATTGAACCAGCCATATCAAAACTGCAAAGTACCTCTGAGTTAAAATAATTTATTTATTTTACGTCTTTACTTGAGGGAAAGTTGCGAAGTGACAATTTTACAGTCTCTGAAGCGCACATCCGACGGGACTTTTCCAAGAGGTACGAAAAGGGTGAATAAAGGAGATAGTGAACGTCAACGAGTAATATTAAATAAATGTAAGGGAAATATGCACCTACAAACTATGGATGACTGTGTGGAGTACAATGAACTAACATACTCTCCGGAAGGAAGTACAGGAGCATCAGGTAAATGAGAGTACCCCGAGAAACCTGCTACCCTTATCTTTTTTACATTAGTATTCAGATTCAAAGTCGAACCTGAATATTTATAAGAACTGTACTTCTTTATACAATCTATCCTGAAAATTTATACTAACTTACAGTATACCATATCATTTTCAAAGGTTCAAGGTATTATTTCGTGGGCGTTTCCTTATATTTTATTAAGTCAAACATTAATACTCTACTTGATTTTCCTATTGCTCTTTTCTCATCTGTAATTATTATTTTTCGTCAATTAGTATCATTCCTTTTTTCCACACCAAAACACTTCAATTTTTCCAACATAAAATACGTACCCGGCGCTCAGCAAGATATAAAAAGATGTTAAGTCTAGACTAGTATAGTTTAAATATAAATTTGTGAAATATCTTACTACGAGAGAGCAGCGTGAGGGTGAGCTCAAGAAATAAGTTATTTCAGGTCACATAAAATCACTTCAGCTAATCTCTCATGTCTTCTGTGGCGAGTATGTATATTAAGTGTTTATGCATCAAGTTTTAATATGATATACTTATAAATTCAAAAAAAACTGTTAGTCAACTCATAGAAATTAAGGACTTATAACTTCCAGAATTCGCAATCCAGAACATTAAAATTTCAACAACTTACTGATCAGATGGAAAAAAGTTTGAGTTTTTCGAACATAAGTAGATTTTTGAAGAACTAGCTGAAGATTCTACAGTTAAAATTTAAAAAATAGATATTGAGATTCCTCTGAGATATAGTGAGATGAACGCAAATTATTCATAAAGTCAATTTTGAAGTCTACGCTTACTTTCGCAACGTTCCTCCAAATATTGTGATGTTATATTAAGATTTAACTCAATAATATAACACAATAAGTAGCGACTGTAACGTTACTGGTGACTGGAAAATATATACAAGAGTAGATCCCGCTCGCCTACTGCAGTACTTCAAATGCTCCAAAATTTTGGACGAATATATTGTATCTCTAGAGCTCTACTATTTTTCCTTTCTCTTCGTCTCACACTTTTTATTCTTCACATCTTTTTACTCGTTCTGCATATTTTACGTCTTTGATAAATTTATTCAATATCCTTCCCTCAATTGTCTTTTCCCACCGTATTTGCCAACAACTCATTAATTTATTGGTAATTTTCTTTCTCCCTTTCTTGTTTGTCCGCGATATTTCAGTCGTATCTATTTTTAATTTTTCTCCTCGCCGCACCTTGTACCGTAACGCCATTTTCTGCACCGCCAGATCTATTGGCATTATCCTTAGAACCACGTGCAAAGATTTGGTCTAAATGCTTTTGTAGCCACCGCTTCAATGCACCATACAAATCCTTTGTAGACTCTGATGCTTTCTTTGTATATGGCTTTCTCCCACCAACTGGTTGCACAATATCCTATGATTGCAAGACTGCTTTATATAATCGTCTTATTTCTCGTTTCCCAATTGTGTATTTATCTATTCCCACTCGTATTAAGTTATAATACATTTTCGTTGTTTTTTCCACAGATGTACTCTGAATGCGAAGCAAATGGTAACCTCTAATCCAATATTATTTCCAAATATTTTATTTCATTTTTCATTTTCAACCGTCAATCCTATAATTTTATAATTGGTTCTCCATTCATTTTCACCCGCATTCCCATCACCATTCCTACTGTATTCGTTCTCGATATCACCAAACGCTTTCTTTTACTATTATCCTCATATTTTCTTAACAACTCGGTTCTTTTCTTCTATATTTCAATCCTGCTGTTGCCATATGTAAATAACAGTTGCATGCATCGTCCACATACACCACCGCCTCCTTCCCTTCCTCTACCATTTCCAGTAATCCTTCATTTAATATTACATTCTAATAAACTGGACTGGTGATACTGTCCAGCGAACATCCTCTAATTTTCCTAATAATTTTCTCCGGTTCCAAATCCAATAATACATTCTTGTCTTCAAAGTATGACCTCACTATTTTAACCACCTTCTTCCCAAGTAGCATTCTTTTTAAACATACAAGTAAATCCCCAGTCTACACAGTCAAACATTCCTTCATAGTCAATCAATATGAGAAAGTCATATTTTTTTGCGATTTTTTACTCTTCAAATCACTTCCTGGATTGCATCCTCTGCCTCTTTGCCTTCAAAAAATCCATACGCCATTTACTACAAATATCTGAAGTCTACTTTGCCTGTACCTCCTTCGCCATAGTACTATACAAAATCTTTCCCAGTACTGGCAGCAACGTACGAATTGCTTTGAGTCATATCTCCATCTGGTCCCTTCAGAAACATCCGCAATACACTGCCTTCCAGGTTTCCGAATAATACCCATAGGAGTACATACATGCATTACACAATTTTACAAAGTCTTGTAAATAACTGCTCTGCATAGGTTTGTATTACTGAAATGCAATACCAAATGCTATTTCACATTCACGACACATACATATTCAGGACACCCTCAAATGGAAGTGCCATATTAATAATTTGAATTCCAAACTAAGCAAAATATGCTATGCATTCCGAATTTCAATAAACATTGTTCGTCAACACATTTCTCGCTGCGTGTATTTTGCAAAAGTATATTCTCATTTACGGTACGGCATTATCTTCTGGCGCCAATCTACTCAGAGCATTCAAATTTTTAGAATTCAAAAGAGAATAGTTCGGATTATATGCCCCCGAAATTCATGTAAACCTTTATTTAGAGAATTAAATATTATCCCTCTCCCTTGCATATACATTTATGAAGTAGTCGTGTTTGTTAAGACAGAACTATTAAAATCCCACCCCTACTTTAGAAGAAATAGTCTACTTCACGAACACAACACTCGTAATAAGGCTAATATTCATCGTCCTGGCGTGTCAACAACTCTTTGTCAAAGAGGCCCTTATCACTCAGGAATAATTTTGTATAATTCTCTTCCCCAAAATCTAAAAGATATTAATAAATTGAATCCCTTTAAATCCACGGTTTAAAACTTTTTAATGTGCTATTGGTTCTATAATGTGAAAGAATTGACCGATTTTGATAAAAGAAAAGAGAGTTGTAATTTCCTAATAAATATGGTTTTCCACATAACTTCGGATGATATAAGTGATGTTAATATCACTTATACTTTATCACGCCATTGTCATAGTACTCTAGATCCTGATTAAATTCGTTTTTCATGCATGTTGATTTTGCTCCTTTTTGTATTTTAATAGTTTATTTCTAACTGCACGCAACCTTGGCAGGTTTGTGTACATTATCTCTGTAGCCCCATCCTGTTCCGGGTTTTACTCCGGTTTTCCTCCGGGTAGTGGAGAATTTTCCCTGGGCGGGAATGTCATTAATACTTTCGATTTATTAATCCCAAATTTTTACTACCCTAATCTTATATATAAAGGAGAGTGTTTGTATGTATGTATGTATGTAATTTGTTTACTTTTTTGCTGTCATAGAAACACAACAAAAGAATTTTCTTACTTAACCGACACTTGGTAATTTAGAATTATAAACAAAAACAATTGAACATCATTGCTTAACAATGCCTCCAAAAAAACGTAAAGCTATTGAAAGTAATGAAGAAAGATATAAAAGATTAGCAACGATACGTGAAAGAGTTGCAAGATCTAGAAATTCAGAAACAGCAGGAC
>NNCF01127868.1:685519-701168 GCA_002313205.1 Laupala kohalensis
GCTCCAGAGTAGGTTCGCCTAAAAATTTATATATTCTTTCTCCTGGATATGAAACAAAAAATGTAGTTTATAAACAGGTGTTAAATAAAGAAGATTCTTAAATTTGTATGAAGTAGTGTATTATTGTGCTTTATAATTTGTTGTTTTTATTTATGTAGTATATTTATATTATTGCTTCTCCCTAACCCGTGCAAAGCCGGGTATTCAGCTAGTATCCAATAAATTTTGAATTATTAATGGATAACAGTACGTATTTATTGAATAATTTCTTGTGTAAATATTAAATCCGCCACTGCTCATGAGCCCTTATCGGGATGGTCCCTTGCTTGTTTCCGGAGAGTAAGTTAGTATATTACGTGGTCATACACAGTTTGCAACTGCTGTTTTGACAATAAAGTTATTATTTGTTATCATTAGCATAAACGTAAACGTACTTTCTATATTTGAAAATGATTTAATAATTTATGTTGAATTATTTGTTTTTAAAAAGCTTGTCGCGCGAATTGTTAAGAAAATACATATTTCGGCAAGTACTTACCAACCAATATCTGTTCTATGAAATTAATTGGTATTTACTTTTATGAACATTTCGTGTATCTTTCCAATTACATTTCCAAGTTTAAAAAGACCTTTTATCCAGTAGAACGTATTTTTACAACTCTATTAAAATTAGAAATGACGCAAAACAGATACAAGGAAAGATCGCACAGGAAGATTTGCTAAGGAGTATACTTCTCTAATGAAGAGTTAACGAAGAAACACTCTAGAGATTTCTACTATTTCGTATTGTTACCTTTAAATGTAGTTTTTATTTTCATTACTTCTTAAATATACTTTTTTTAAATTTGTGTTGTATCATGTGTATGCAGGTTTATGTCCTCTTCCTTTCTCTGAAGTGGCAAATCAAAAGAGAGGAAAAAGTATTTCCACGTCTCTTATCGTACGGCGACCCGGATCAGCTCTGATATCGCGTATCTAAATCCTCATCGAGGACTTGTCGAACTTTCTCTTCAAAGAAAATGCTGCGGCAAATACCTATAATAGTTGCTTTGTTACAAATACACTATTTATTTAGCCATTATCTTCGCATTCAAATATTATACCTTTCAGAAGATCTTGCAAGAGAGAGTTGTGCCTGAGATAGTGGAATCCAGTTGTGAACTCCTCTACGTTTTTAGTTTCTAGGTTTATATATGTATTCCTTGTATTGAAAAGCAATAGAAAATGCATATAAGAATAAGTTTAAGACATTCAATAATTCAAAGATAATGTAATTATAAAGAGTTAACATGGGTGTAGCAAGGCATGGGCAGATACCCCCGCCTGCATTTGGGAGAAAATAAAACATTTGTATACGCATCAAATTTTCCAAGTGGGTCTTGTGATCCTTTCGTGCAGATGTTTCTTATAGCTATAAGTATTCATATACACATGTATAGTCTGAATGTCTTAAGTCACTGGATAGAAAGCTATTAGCCCGGGAAACGAAATACGATTGGAGGTAAGTAATACAGTTGATAAACCATTCAATAACTTCAATAACCATAGAAATATTCCATATTGAACGGTTTGTCAATCGTGTTTCTTAATTACAATCGTTTTCAATTGCATTTCGTTTAATAGAAGGTTCTATTTCAACTTCGAATTATATTTTTTCTAAAAATATTATTACGGTAATATTTCTAAAAAATTTCTAAATACATGGATTATTGAATAATTGCATACAATATGAAGTTTATAGGTTACTTTATACAGCGGATACAGCGATCACCTTGCTCAAGTATTGACTATGAAAGATAAACTAAAACTACTTAAAATCCTTTACATATTTTCAAGAGAGTTAAAAGGCACATTTCAATTCATATTATAAATTATTTGCGAGAAGTAACATGGAAAGATGTTTACAATTGCCAAAACACCAACGGCAAATTCAATGTATTTATCACAATATTCCTGGAACATTACAACTCTAGCTTTCCCATAAAACGCAAGTTAACTAACACAAAGAAATACAATAGATGGATCACCCAAGGGATAAGAATTTCTTCAAAAACAAACTACGTTTATTTTATCTTTCAAAACTCTATAACAAACCACCCGAATTCCATAATTATTTTCGTAAATATAAGCCTATTTTTCGAAAAGTAGTCTATGCAGCTAGCTAAAGTTATAGAAAACTACAGGTAGGTACTAAAATCGAACAACCGGATGAAAACCATGTGGAATATTGTTAAAAATTACACGTCAATTTCTAAAAATCGCGAAGAAAATATTTCTCTACTAAACGATGGCAAAATCGTATCAAATCCTCAGAACATCGCAAAATTGTTTAATTCTTACTTCTTAGAAGTAGGTAAAATAACGAACTCAATATATCCAAATCAATGCCCTCCAATTCTATGTTCACATCTGAAACTAACGCCAGTGAAGTCATGCAAATCATCTGCTCATTAAAAAACAAATTCTCAAAAGGCATAGATAATATACCCGTGTTTATTGTTAAATTTTCGTCCCACGCTATATTAAATCCACTCATAAATATTTTTAACAGTTCTTTATCGGAAGGGGTGTTTCCTAAAACATTTAAGAGAGCTAAATTAAAACCATTGCACAAGAAAGGAAACAAACTTAATATTGGAAATTACCGACCAATATCTCTACAACCCACTTTCTCAAAAATTCTAGAAAATTTGTTCTATAAGCGTCTTCTAGATTTTTTATCAAAAAAAAACATTCTCTCTGACGATCAACACGGTTTTCGAAAATCCTTTTCCACTGCAAGCGCCATATTTTCTTTCTTAAACGATGTTACACATCTCTTGACCGTGCAGAAAATCCTCAGGGTGTTTTCTTGACTTATCCAAAGCATTCGATGTCATCGATCACGAAATTCTCCTTTCAAAATTGCATTCCTTAGACATTCGTGGACTTCCACATCAATGGCTACCTTCTTATTTAAAAGATAGATATCAACAGATCGAAATATCCTACACCAAAAATAAAAAACTTCAGCGTTATCTTTCAGAAACAAAGCCACATATTTGCGGAGTACCCCAAGGTTCAATTCTCGACCCTATACTGTTTTTATTGTATGTGAACGACATATCATCCACATTAGATTACAAATTTGTTCTTTTTGCTGATGACACTAAATTATTATGTAAACACGCCAATGCTCAAAAAGTTTCGTCTACACTTTTGGCTTGGTTTCATGCAAATCGTCTCATTGTAAACACTGACAAAACAGTGTCTATGTCATTTCACAATAGTATCACAAAATCTTTACCCCATGTTTATCTTTCTTTAAACGGAACACAATTAAAAACTGTTACGAATACAAAATTCTCAGGTCTCCATATTCATGACAACCTCAAATGGGATTGTCACGTTGACAAACTTAATTCCCAATTAAGCAAATTGTGTTACGCATTACGAATCTTAATTAACGAAGTTAGTCCACGTATTTCCCGTTGCGTATATTTTGCAAACGTTTACTCCCAATTACGTTACGGCATTACCTTCTGGGACAATTCCGGTCAGAGCATTCAATCTTTCAGAATTCAGAAGAGGATAGTTCGGATAATTTGTAAATCTCATCCCCGAAACTCTTGTAAACCTTTATTCAAGGAATTAAAAATCTTAACACCTCTCTGCATTTATATTTATGAAACAGTCGTGTTTGTTAAGACCGAATTACTGAAGTGCCACCCTTGCTTCATACGAAACAGACTCGTTCACGAACACAATACTCGCAATAGAAATAATATTCATCGTCCTAGAGTGTCAACTACTCTTTGCCAAAAAGGCCATAAAATTCGGGAATCTTTCTATTTAATTCCCTGCCCAAAAATATAAAAGATATTATGAAATTGAATCTCTTCAAATCTGCGGTTAAAAACTACCTCCTGCACCAGTGCTTCTACAATGTAAAAGAATTAATTGATTTTAATAAAAGTTAAATCCGTCTTGTACTTTATCATGCCATTGCTATAGTACTTTTAAAATAACTTACAACAATTTCAAAAACTATTTTCTTGCATGATTGTGTCGTGTCTTATGATTCATATTAATTTAGTTTTATGTGTACTCAACTTTGGCACGGTTGTATACATTAATTATGTAGCCCCGGGTTTTGTTCCGGTTTTCCTTCGGGTAGAGGCGGATTTCTTATACAGGTTCTGTAGGCTTTGTCTAGGAGCGTGTTTATTGTAACAATAAATCGTGAATTTAGTGTTATTCCAATTATTATGATTTTTAAACACCATATTCAGTGGAATCGATAGTTCGATAATAATTTGCACAAATAAATTTTTGTGTTAAATTACAAACATATTGACGTTCTATTAGTATTACAATTTGCAACTAACTTTTTATCTTACCTAGGAATTTTTGCGTAAATTTTTTGAATAATCCGCCTTTGCGTTAGGATCCTTGATTGGAATTGATGGGATGATCCCTTGCTTGCTTCCGAGGAGTAAATCAGTTTATTGTCCTCTACGTGTTCATACGCATTTGTACTGCTTTTTTGACAATAATTTTTTTAATATATATTTACTTCTGATAATACAGCTTTTCAATTGGGAATAATGCATAAACCGTCAAATCATGGTACGTAAACCCATTTGAATGGGTGATTGTTGAAATAAATTTTACGAAAAAATTTTTTCACGGAAGTCGATATAGTTACAATGAAAATTTTTTCCTTTCATTCAGAACTTCCAAGGTATCAAGAATCCTATTATTTTCAAAGGGATGAAATTTTCTATCCCTTGACTATTTAACAACAACAGTAACATATGTAACTTTTTCATAACATGCAAGTCAATTGAGTTACACAGAAAAGTTTATATTCAGAACTCTTACGGTAAGGAAAATCCTATTATTTCGAAAGTGAAATTTTATGACAATTCCCGATTCAATAACCACAATATTAACAGATGAGGGGTTTCCATTGTGTTTGACAGAATAATTTCTTTCAAATGAAACTTCTGAATTACTTTTGGGAAGTTTTACAGGTTCTCTCACTTTTCAAAAATTGTACTTATTTCATTCTAAGCTAATAAATATACAAGAGAAGCATAATTTTAACCAATTTAATTATTTCGAGTTCTCCAAATTATCAAGAACAAATTGTATTGCCTGTGCGAAAATTTGTTGTATCAATGCTTAATGTTTGACACTAGTTTTATTTATGGTTTATTATTATTATTATTATTCTTGTTGTTGTTGTTTCTCTATATACTCAGTTTAAAGAAGTGTTACACTTAGGGAAGTTGAGTGGGGTAATAAGATACGAATGGGATAATGAGAAAAATAAAACTATTTTAAACAATTATAAAAATACTTCTGTATTGCAATGATATGAAATTTTCTATTCAGTATCAGTTTCAAAACAAGAACCATGTGTACATTTATGTATGTTGCTCAAAGAAAAGTTTTCGGTTTTTCGAAAAGCAGATATTGCTCGTCTATTATTCGACTGCTCATTCAAAGTTATTCACAACACAGTGCTTAAACGGAAAAAGAAATTTCTCGAAACCAAAGCTTTAAATACCAAATAAAGTTTTTCAAAACATCAGTGAATAAAATGTCATGAATTAAACGTGAAAACAGGATGTACGATAATAACCTCCAAATACGATAATTTAGTAAAGCTTGGGCAATAATTCTCTTTTCAGGACCTGGCAACACTGTGAAGAGGTTATTGTTAGTAGGTGGGCCGCATAGCTGGGTTTGCCAGCAACTTGGTCCACGTGGAAGGGTTAGCAGGAGTTGGTAGTAATAGAGTATTGATATTAGGAGGTGGATGGAGGAAGGAAGGATTGCTTTTCAGCTATATGAACTGGTAAATAAATAAACTTTATTATCAAAGAAATAGCTGCAATAGTTTGAGTATGACCACGTGGGGGGTAATATACTAACTTACTCTCCGGAGACAGGCAAGGGATAATCCCATCAATTGCGATAAGGGCTCATGGGCAGTGGCGGATTTAATATTTACACAAGAAATTATTCAATAAATACGTACTGTCATCCGTTAATTATTCAAAATTAGATATTAGTGCAGTTAAAATTCGAGATTAATAAATCAAAAGTATTAATGACATTCCCGCCCAGGGAAAATTCGCCACTACCCGGAGGAAAACCCGGGACAGAATGGGGCTACAAAAATAATGCACACAACCCTGCTAAGGTTACGTACAGTTAGAAATAAAATATTAAAAAACAAAAAGGAGCAAATCAACATGAATGAAAAAGGAATTTAATCACTATAACTATACTCTACTGTAACAATAGAACTATAACAATGGCGTGATTAAATATAAGAAATATTAACATCACTTACATTATCCGAAGTTATGTGGAAAACCATATTTATTAGGAAATTACAACTCTCTTTTCTTTTATCAAAATCGGTCAATTCTTTCACATTATAGAACCAATAGCACATTAAAAAGTTTTAAACCGTGGATTTAAAGGGATTCAATTTATTAATATCTTTTAGATTTTGGGGAAGAGAATTATACAAAATTATTCCTGAGTGATAAGGGCCTCTTTGACAAAGAGTTGTTGACACGCCAGGACGATGAATATTAGCCTTATTACGAGTGTTGTGTTCGTGAAGTAGACTATTTCTTCTAAAGTAGGGGTGGGATTTTAATAGTTCTGTCTTAACAAACACGACTACTTCATAAATGTATATGCAAGGGAGAGGGATAATATTTAATTCTCTAAATAAAGGTTTACATGAATTTCGGGGGCATATAATCCGAACTATTCTCTTTTGAATTCTAAAAGTTTGAATGCTCTGAGTAGATTGGCCCCAGAAGATAATGCCGTACCGTAAATGAGAATATACTTTTGCAAATTACACGCAGCGAGAAATGTGTTGACGAACAATGTTTATTGAAATTCGGAATGCATAGCATATTTTGCTTAGTTTGGAATTCAAATTATTAATATGGCAATTCCATTTGAGGTTGTTCTGAATATGAAACCCTAAAAAAAATTTTATCTTGACTGATTTTATTTGGGTTCCATTTAGCGAAAGGGGTGTAGGAGGAAGAGATTTTGTTGCGAAATGACATTGATACTGTTTTATCAGTATTAACGATGAGACGATTTGAATGAAACCAAGACGAGAAGTAAGGTAAAGCGTTTTGCGCATTGACACGTTTACAGAGTAGATTTGTGTCTTCAGCAAAGAGAACCATTTGCAATCGGGCTTTGTGGATGACATATCATTTACGAACAAAAAAAGGAGAATAGGCTTAAAATTGAACCTTGTGGAACTCTGCAAGTAAGTGTCTTTGTTTCTTAAAGGTAATATTGACATACATTATTTTCAACATGAGAAATTTCTACTTGCTGATGCCTATCTTTCAAGTAGGAAGTTATCCATTGATGTGGCAATTCACGAATACCGTACGAGTACAGTTTGGAGAGAAGAATTTCGTGATCAGTTACATCGAATGCTTTCGAAAAATCAAGAAAATACTTTGAGGATTATCTCCATGGTCAAGAAAATTTGTTACATCATTTAGAAAAGAAAATATGACGCTGTTTGTTGAAAAGGATTTCCTGAAACCGTGCTGATCATTTGAGAGAATATTATTATGCGATAAAAAGTCAAAAAGTCTCTAATAGAGGAGTTTTTCCATAATTTGTGAGGAAGTTGGCAATAGTGATATGGGTCGATAGTTTCCAACATCACATGTATTTCCTTTCTTGTGTAATGGTTTCACTTTAGCTTTTTTTAATACGTCAGGAAACACACCTTCTGATAAGACCTATTGAAAATATGAGTGAGTGGATTTAATATAACGTGTGAGGCAGATTTTACTAAATATTCAGGTATATCATCTATCCCTGCTGAATACTTATTTTTTAAAGAACTGATGACACTCATAACTTTATTAAAGTTTGTCTCGGAATTGAACATAGAATGTGATACGTGTGTGGGTGTATTTGGTGGACATTGGTTTTGAGTTTCGATATTTTAACTATTTTTGAGAAATAAAAATTAAACAAATTTGCGATGTCCTTTCGAGTTTATACAATTTTGCCATCGTCTAGTAGGGAAATGTTTTCTTGGCGATTTTCTGAAGGGGATGTGTATTTAAAAAAATAATATTCCACATGGTTTTAGTACGGTTATTCGATTCTATTATCTGTCTACCATTTTCCATAACTTTAGCTGCATAGACCACTTTTCTGAGAATGGGTTTACATTTACGGAAATAATCATGAAATTCGGGTGGTTGGTAATTGAGACATCCGACTTGGAAAAGGAATCTTGGAAAAGGATATCGAATAAGAAAATGGAGTTATTGAAGCAATCATTGAATCCACCGTCACGTTTATATTGCGTGTTATTTGCTCCGACTGTTGTACAAGGTGTCCAAAGGGCATTTACTGTGAAATCGTGCATACGATATAAACATATGAGTGCAGTGGCTGCGATTAGGGTGGGGGAAGAGCCCCCTCCCCCACTTTTTATTTCATTTTAATTACTAAAACTGAAAATTATAAAAAAGACACCACCCCTGATGTGGTAGTCACCAATTGTCTTTACTTTGGTTTCTTTTATTATTTAAATCGTACTCAGTGGAAATATGCAGAAAATGTCATGTAAATGAAAATTGTCAATATTTCCCCCCACCCCACCCGCATCTACTTTTGATTCCCAATCACCACTCCTGTATGCATTGACAGTGTAAAAAGCATACAGAAAGAGGTTCGGCATTCAATAGCAGTAAATGCAGCCAAATCATTTATGGAAGAAACGCCAGTGGATATTCAATTAGACGCCGGTGGATATTCAATCTTCGCAACAAAAGCTCATATCAGTAAGTTTTTAGATTCAATTGTCTCTACGATAATATTTTGTGGAGCACATTATTTACCATTTCGAGGACAAAAACATAAGGAGGGAGTTTCTGATAGCCTGATTCAAATGAGAATTGAAAGTGGTGATATTGGGTTGAAACAATCATATAGATAAGGGGAAAAATACCTCTTATTTGTCTCCACAGGTACAAAATGAAATAATTTGTTTATGTGGCAATGTAGTTCAAGAAACTCGTGTGTTTATGCTCATGCCATACTGGCAGACGAAACTGCTGACATTTCAGGGAACAGCTTTCTATCGGGGTAAGGTTTTTCGACGAAAAAAAATGACTATTGATTTTTTAGGATTTGAAGAACTAGATGCAATGGGTGCACAAACAATCCGACAAGATTTCAATAAAGCTGATTTTTCATTACGCCAGACACAAGTAAAATTTAGTTGTCAATTGTTCAAACGATGTTAGCGATATTCGTAACACTGTATCAACTATTAAAGATATTATGCATTCTTTCCGTGATTCAATTGAAAATATGTACCAAATGTATCAGCTTGTGTGAGACGAGGTGGTCGCAAAAATACAAAAGTATTTCGATATTTAAAACTCATTATATTAATTTCATTGAGGATCTAGATGAATTACAAAAAGAGGGAAACATTCTTACTCGGAAAACAGCGTTTCAGTTGTACTGTGCAGCGGCGAAACCTGTTTTTATTATTTCTGTGCAAGATACTAAGCTTTATTGGAACCCGTAGTTAGTGGCGCCGATTTGGGGGGGGGGGAGCCCACACTTTTTAAGAAAATATAAAAATTTCATTTTAACCTTCTAAAACTGGGAATTATATAAAAATACACCATCCTTGATGCGGTTATCACCAATTGTCTTTCTTTAAATTATTTCATTATTTAAATCATACTTAGTGGAAATATGCAGAAAATGTCATGTTAACGAAAATTCTTAATATTTCCCCCACACACACTTTTGATTCCCAATCGCCGCTACTGCCCGTAGTTGCAATCTGCAATCAAAAACTATGGATCTCCTTCAATGCTAAAACCATGTCCAAAGAATTCTCGAAATCGTGAAAAAAAACATCGATCAACGACTGACACAGTCATTGAAGATCTTCTATCAGCTCTTACTATTGCAGGAGAAATAAATGTAAAACTTTCACCACCTCGAGTTGTCTCACGTCAAACTTTTCGAACGAACAGTCCGTTTCATTCTACTTCTGAATATTGGAAAAGAAGTACACTCCTTCCAATTTAGATTCGTTTATATGTGGTTTAAGCAATAGATTTTCCGAGGACAATGTTCCAGCTTTTTCTATTTCTTATCTGTACCCTGCTTACATGCTCAATGTAACATTCGATTATTTAAAACAAAAATCAAAATGTTTCTTTGAATTGTATGAATTAGGAGGGTTTGAAACTGAAGCCGAATTATGGTACAATTCTTGGCAGAAGAAACAACTGGACTGCAAAAAATTGAAAGATCTAGAGCTTATTATATACTATAAAGCGAGCAATAATTGTATGTATGTACGTACCTATATACCTATGTATTTGTCAAAAAACTCGAGAACAGCTCTAACGATTTCAATAAAATTCACAGATTAGATTATTTTGGGATAAAAATGTGATATAACATGATATTTTTTCTCTGTAGAACAATTTTAACCCCTGTGTAATACGAGCATTGTTAATAAACCGAATATTTCACCCACCTAAGGCTGTATCTGATGGTCCACGAGGTAACGTACTTGCTCCGTATACATAAAGGCCGGTTTCCAATCCCCGGGAGAGCGGATGCGTTTTTTATTCATTTTTGTCGATCATATGATAAGTATGTTATACATTTATCCTCGTTTTAACATTTTTACTATTAATAAATAGCTGCAAAGTAACTAAAATGCGAATAAAACTTCTAGAGTGTGCTTCTTAACTTCAAGAATTTATTTTTCAGTTCATACGTGTTTCCATCTTAAATTTTCTTTCAATCATTATGAATTTTTTTATTTGTAGCAATCTAACAATTAAGTTATTCATTAGTTAAGAATCCGAATACTCAGATTCACCATCAACAGCACACCAAGTTGATGGAACCGGCGTTTTTCGAGACAGCTGACTTAAAATATGTTCTTTATTTGAAAAAAAAAGAAGTTCATTAATATTAACCATAAAAATGTTAAACACGCGAAGAAAGTACAATGACAAAATTCATGTTGACAAAAATAAATATAAATATAACGTTCTCGGCGGGTAATCGAACTCGCACATACATATATGACATTTTGATCCCAATACTACAAACAAAGTTTGACGAACTTTTATCTTATTATTAAAAAGGTAATGAAATTACCGCACATAATATTTTCAAGGCCGAAAAATTATGAAATAAACAATATTCGTTTGAATATGATATGACTACTTTTGATGTAGCGTAGTAAAAACACATCACATTGAATGAAAGTTAGATCTACTAACAAAATACGAACCAGCGAATTCATGAAAAGTAATAATTGGCAAAGAAATAAGAGGATTGTAAGTTTCTTCGAAGTGAAAAAGTGTTCCCAGATCTGTTCAATTAAAAAAGAAAATTCAGTATAGAATTCAAAAAACAATTCTACTACTACCTTTTTGAGAACCAAAAATAAACATCCAAAGAATACGGTTGTAGTCCAACCTTTCCTTTCAATCCTCAATGGAAAATGAACACGCGTGTAGAGTATTTTATTTCAACGTTGACCCCAGTTCACCTTCTTTTCCCGGTTGTGTGCGGTAATATGCGAAATTATCATTCTGCTGACACGAGTAAACACTCACGTGTCTGCAGCGACATAAAGAACCTACAGAAATGGGGTCCCTATTCCAAATGTACTCAAACAAAATTCAAATTTAGTTCGGATACGTTGATTATTTTGTGTGTTATAGAATAAACAAAAATCTATCACATACACACCATTATCGTAAAGACCTGAAGAAATCTCGATTTATTTTTCGGGCGTTCATTATACTTTCCTTATACTTACGAATAATAGGAAAGTAAAGACCTGAAGAATAAGTGATTACCAATCAGAGGTAAAATACCTTCTTCTAACTGAAGACTGTTCGCCACTGATCGGTGTCGTAGGGCCGACGAATACTTCATTTCAAATAGTAGTCACCATCTAGTCAACACTTACCTCACAAATAAATATGTATGTCTTATAGTATTGTATATTATTTTACATAGGGCATATTGTGGGTTACAATTAATAGAAAATTTTCATTTGTTTACGAATGTGTGAATAAAAGAGGAAAGCACAATTTAAGAAGAATGGTTATTATTTTCTATTTACTATCTTTATGTGTTCTACCGCGTTTGTACGGAGAGTCAATTCTATAACATTTCAGAATTACTCGTTAAACCCGAACGCATTCAAAAACATCTTATATGGGCAACGTACACTACGCAGTTACCAAATTAGGAAAATAGTTACTTATGGAATTATCATTCGTTATAATCATGGTTATACAGCAGTGTAACTGAGTAAGTAAACCATGGTTTGAATCCCTTTGCGAAAAATATTTTATCACATGACCATTTTGCCATTCGAGCGAAGCTCGTTCACCCAAATATTTCATATTATAAAAGATGCCAATGAATTTTTCCCCATCATAAGGCATCCTTTTATTATTTTATTAAGCCAAACTTGTACAACATAGACCTCCGAAAGATCATTTAATACTTTAAGGCGGGTTGAAACATGGTAAAGATCAACAATGACGGACGATCGTTGGAATTGGTTGTGTTTACTAAGTACCCATATGGAACTAGTTTTAGCGAAAGAAGAGAAATTTAAATTCGAAGTTATTAATAGGTTTTCAGAGAATCCTCGTAGGTTACTATTTTAATCTTGTATGTCTTATAATCTTTTATAAATATATTGTTAATAATAATTGTAATCTCAAATTTTTAATATGTAATAAACAATGTAATTATCAATAATAAGTAATTTTGGTTAAATACAATATTTATCATAGTTATTGGTTTTGCCCCCCCTCCGAACGAAATCCTAGCTAAGTCCATGAGAGTTAACGTTCATGTCTAGAAGCAAAAAATGCATTATAATACGAAGTTTGATTTAGTTTTATGTGATGACAACTATGAATTTAATGAAGATATAATTTTTATTACAGTTGCATGGTTCAGAGTACTACGTTTTAACGAATAGTGAATGAAAGTAATCAATGAAAAATGATGTATTTCTTTCGTGTGTCTACATTAGGGTGTCCCTTATATGTGGCAAAAATATTTTGTGAAAATTAAAACGCATGCCCTCTATTTTTTCCGATTTGGTCCTAAATGCTCATAATCAAAATATTATACTCCTCGGATGATGTTAACCCGTGCCGAATCCACATCAAAGTTGCTAAATGGTAATAAAAGCTCAACTTATAAAATATTAGGTGCCGGCGGAGCGGGGTACTCTTCCTACACACCGTGATTTTCATCCAATCAATCTGAAATTTTTACCAATACTTTAGAAACGTTTGTTAAATGCAAGGTAAACATTTCAGGTTGATTTAACGGAGAAGATGGACTGAAAGGTTGAGCGCTGCGCTGAAGACTTCATTTTCAGATAAAAGTCTTTGATGAAACTTTAAGATTTGTCATTAATTAGTTCGTCATTACAGTTCAATCGATTTGAAATGTTTGTCAGAGCTTTGAAACGTGTTTTAAAAGATAAAGTAAAAACATGAAGTTATTTGGATTAAATGCAAGAACTAGGGAAAAATTTGAGAGCTACGCTGGTGGCTCCGATTTTAGTGATCTATGTAGCAAACATTGTCGTAAGCAATTAAATCAGCACTCTAGGTGTTGGGAAGAAACAAACATGAAACATATTTAAAACTTAAATTATTTATTAATGTTTTATAATTATATTACAAAATATAATAAAGTAATCATTGGGGTAATTTCTCTTCAGAGATTCTTTTTTACAGTTAGGAAACAACTGACGATGTTCTAAAACACAACGGAATAAGAAATTGTCTCTGCTCCTCATCGGCAGCACTACAACCAAGAAAGTCTTGCATTAGTTTTACAGCCGTTTCAGCAGTATCACTGACAGTTTTAAAGGACCTAACAACTTGTAGGTTCAAGAATTCATTGTTCATTGCATTCATTGCTCTCCCATGCAGAAGAACATCGTTGAAGAAAACTGACTTCAGTTTTCAAGCAGAGGGGTGGAATTTACCAGCTTATTAGCGATGAACATGAGTTTAAATGAAGCTGGTCTTGAAAGTTTAAAAATTAGGGCAATTAATTTAAAGAAATTTCTAAGGACCTTTAAAATAAATAAAAACATGAGATCTCAGGGTACTCAAATTTAAATTAAGAATTCGAGTTATTTAATGAGGTGGAGACACACACAGGGTTCCTCATGGAAGACGCAATTTACAAATAAAGGAACTAAATTGTTTATTCACGAATTTTACAAAGCACTTAAAAATATCATGCATTCTTCTTCGCTAAGGCGCACATTCACTCCCCCAAAATAACACAACACAGCAATATTGGCGATCAATGCCATACTTGATCTCGCCACTGGTTAAAAATGCAGAAGGTACATCATGGTTAAATTTACACAAAATTAAGTGGTTGATCATTTATCATTTAGATTAGGCCCTTTTGAACAAAGTTAATGTTTTGTTTAGAGTCTTTAACTGGGCCAAGGTAATCTTAGCTTCAGAGCACACGCATTTCTTCTTCGCTGTGCGGGTTAAACGGTTGGATGCATTCCAGCATTTAGGTTACCTTTTTCGAAGATTTAGCAGACCAGTTGTGGTGTAGAACAGTTCAATGGCCCTTGGCGTTGCCCCAGTTCATTCAACGCCCAATTTCGTGAAGGTCAGCCCCTCTGCCTCGGAAATCCTTAAGCGTCAGCTGTCATGATCCACATCTCGGGAACTCGACCCCCTCAGTTCTAATTAGTTGTTTCCAGGAAAGCGCCTCCTTCGATCAGCTTGGACCCCTGGTTTCCTATTACTCGTTCGGAATATTGAAGTGTTGAGCGATCATTTACAAATCAGAAACGATACTCCATAAACAAATTTTCTGATGTTCTAAATTAACAATCGAATGTTTGTAAATCTGGGATGAAACTCCGCGCATTACTCAACGTACATGATGGTAAATATCTGAATCACTAGCAGCATCGTACGAAATTGAGCGCGTAATAAGTCGCGGGCAGTGAATGATCGCATCTCTAAGTCACTCGCTAATCTCCACTGACAATATCAATTCTCATAAAAATCGACTCTCATTTGAACACTCTGAACAATCTGAAAAATCTCATCTGAATCTCAATCTGAATCTGAACTGCGTCTGAGAAACGTCTCATCTGCCTCTCATCTTTATCAATTCGTTCCCCCCCCCCCAAAAAAAAAAAAATCAACGTTCCGCNCTCCCTCGCCCCTGGATTTCGAAGACAGAAGATCTCATGACGAGTACAAGTTTCCGTTGCTTTTTTTCAAAATAAATTATCCAATCATTATCTTTTCCGTGCTCCATGTTACTCTCAGACAGTGCGTATTTAATATTAACCTTATCTCGCCTCGTCAACTTCGACTCCGAATGTGCCCCTTGCCTACGCCGCACGCCACCGACTAAATAGACTAACTTTTACGAGGCCCTGCTCTAGTCTCGGCTTGGGATTCCGCAACCCTCAGCGATTCCTCGCGTGACTGTTTATTTCACATGTCTCGTCTGGCTCCCAAACGAAAGCCCTCTCTTTCATAATCGGCCACACCCC
>NNCF01127868.1:704644-740851 GCA_002313205.1 Laupala kohalensis
TGTGTGTGTGTTTTACTCTGTTCGGGTGGGAGCTCCATCCAACCCCCTGCAGCATTTATATTCATGGAAGGATGCAGAGACTGTTTTTCTATATTTTTTTGTTTCTTTCACTCTGCTCGAATTTACAAAACAACACACCGTATTCTTTTTCTTATTTTGCTCATTACCATGATCGAATTAATTTTTCCGAACAATGTTTTGCAATGATGTTAGATTCAGGTGGATATGAGCGCGAATGGTCGATACTATCTATAGTTTTCCATCGATAGTATCGGTCTATAGATAGTAGGCCGAACTATCAACTATTGATTTTTCTTGTGATGAGGTATTTAAATACTCATTTAAACACATTATGATATTCGTCGAGAAACATTTCATATCATTAGTTGCATAAAAATACTTTGTCGGTCTCCTTGATTCTACTTTCACCATGAGTGAATGTGTTACAAATCCTACTCTGTTTAGGTAGAGAGAATGTTGCTCCAGCAATGTGTAATTAAAGCGTTGAATACGTTCGTGTAGGTCGCTGTAGATCTTGACTTCTAAATTAACATAGGATATATACACAAAACTCGAATTCGGCCATTGGACGAAATTAGTGGTGCAAAACCATTGCACATACTTTCTCATATACGTTTCACAGTCTGGACTAGAGAGCGGCATTAAAGCATTCTATTAGAAGAGGGATGATTTTCACATGTTACTCTATATTTTGATCATCTTCATTTTACCCAATTTAAAAAGTTTATTAAAGAAATATTTTATTAACATTTATATAAAAGAATCTCTAATACAAATTCTGTTTTTTCGTTTTTTGGGGAGATACGATCAGCAAGATTTATATTCTATTTCAAAATATATATTTATTAATAAATATGAAGATACCAAAAAAAATAAACCAAAAGATTTATCAAACATTACCTTCAAAACAAAACAAAAACACGTAGCCAAGTTAATTCTTAAAACGTTAGGAAATAATATAAAATAACATCCTCACGCATCAAATAATACACAAACATTAAATATAACACAATGCATGCACCAATTAACTAGAAAATCCGGCAAAAGGAGCAGTGGACACATCGGATACGTAAGCCTACGCAGCAAAATAATGCAGTGTCACCGGATGTGAGGTTACGACAAGTGCTTAGAGGTCGCGTGGGTGGAAGGTTCACGATACCAAGAGAAACTATAAGATGCAGACATTCCTCTATGGTATAAAAAACGAGTGTAAGTAATAAGTGAAAATAAAATTAATTATTTAAAAATGTATATGATGTACAAAAATTTACGTTTTCGTCATAACATTAACGGACAGACGGACGGACCGGACGGACGTCCAGCCAAACACAACTTTTTCGGAATCAGGGGTCTCCAAAACAGAAATTTCTGTAAATATCTCGTTTTCGAATTTTTTCACGATTACAATACTTTATGTATACTACATATATGAGAAAGTGATAAGAATGAGAAAGTAAAATAAACTAAGTTATTTTGTCGGCGATGGAGTTATTTTAAAAACAACTTTTTTGATATCAAGAACCACCTAAACATATTTTTGACAAAATTACGTGATCGATTTTTTTTCGGTTTTTTATGCTCCGTATACGACAAAACAAATGAACTATAACATTTTCGTCCGACTCAAAGCCAATAATTCAACTTCTTAGTGTCTTTTATTAGAGATTTGAAAGTAAAATAGATATTCAGAATATTAATTTACTTAATCCGTGTTTAATAATATTCAAGGTTCTTGAAATAGTAACAAATGCATGAATGTAGCAAATAGAAATTATTTTACTGCGTCTATACCAAAATTTCAAGGGACATACCGCTAATGCGGATGTAATGCATACTAATTCTACATTACGTACAGAAAATTTAAGCAAAATCGTTTTTGAAAAATATTCAAAAATGTACTTTGACCTTCATGTGAAGTGCCCTTTGTGTTCAAGTAAAAAGAATAAATAATTTTCTAAGCAAGTAAACCATGAATATTCAGATCCTACAGGTGTGAGAACGCAAAATCTGATGGAAACTAAATTCGGCCTGTCCCGCGTTGATTGACACAATACATGTCTTTGAATAAGCGAAATTTATGCTAAATTTATCAAACAATGAGCGTTTAGGATCTTCCGCCTCTATAAGATACTTTACTTGGCATATTCTGTTCTATCATCTGGCAAAGTTACAGGATAATCAGAGTTTTTACACTTTGTGCGGAGTTTCCATCAAACATTAAACTTCAGCAGTTGGGAATACCGGATAATGTTATATAAAAGTTTAATGAATCCTAGCACAAATAATATTCTAATAGCTTTCCTTCGTGTTTTTGCAACCAGGGCACCTCCAGGTTACTTGTAAAATTGTCATTTTTTTTTATTAAAAGCTGCTGAAGTAATTCTGCGATAACTAAAAAATTGACACGATGGATCTTTCTGGGGACATCGGCATCATTCTCAGCATCAAAAAATACGTCGAATCCATATATCTGGGTTTCTGGTACAGAGAATTTTTTGTGGAGCTGTGTAATAGATCTCGAAAATAAATCCAGTTCAAGAAGGGTTTAGAATTCATTTGATGAATAAGTATTGTTTAGTAGTATAATTGTAATATTGTGTATTTTATCACTTCAATAATACAACGAAGTAAATGTGAACTATTAATTTCACGCAATAAAATACGTGACTGTAAGGATCTCCAAATTAGAAATATGGTACATTCCTACCAATAGGTTGTTAAGTTACTTACTATAGAAACTGTTATGTAAAGAAATAAATTGATAGACCGAAGATCTTAAAAAGGGGGGTGTGGGGAGCGGTAGCTGCAGAGAACAGGACAAACCTCTTGCATCGTCCGTGACGAATTGTACTACAATGGAAGTATTCATTGTGAAACTTGTATTACAATTTTTGGATTTTTGAGTATTTTTAGCCTTTGGCACTTAATAGATATTCGGAACAATTAATATGTTTTTTGTCTAATAATATACATTCAGGGGGTATTTTTAATAATCACATTATTTATTTTGGATACAATTATAATTTTTTTAGGTAAAATTATGATACGCAAAATTTTAGATTATTAACAATGTCACAAAACTTCGTTTTAAGAGCTAAATAAAAATATTTCTAAAAAAAGACCGCATGAAATTTAGTGTCTAAATATTTGTTATGATGATGTTAAAATTTGAATTTTTTTCGTATTTTTTTAACAATTTATTCGTAAAAGAATCAACATCGTCGAAGTCTTCTGAATGTTTGAAATTAATTAGATTATAATAATCGCGAAACTGGAAGAGAACGTCATAGAGAACTCCTTACGCTTCACCATCATACAAAATATTAATCTCGGAAGTTTATATTAACTGAAATTTGTTTTTAATCTAGAACTCCTCGTACTTTTGTAAGTTTTTATCAAGATATCTTTGTACTTTTGTCAATTGTGAATATTTTTGCTGAAAACGTTGCTTAATTTTCGTGTAAATTATTTTACCGTTCTTATGATTTTAATAAAAAGAACAAGTCGCTCTTCTAATATTAACAAATCAGTTATCATGTCAGAGCAAAATCTAAATCAATTATAGAATTTAGTTAAAATAAAGACACAAATGAAATATATATACGATCTGACGGGAGTAAAGAAAATTATGAAGGCGCAATCAGTCAAATTGTGCAGTGCTTGCAGGGATGCACCCGCTTACAAAAGTCATGTGAAACCCGAGAATCCCTCAATTTGAGGATCCACTCTTATTTACTTTATTTTATCTCGAAAACTAAAATACCAATTCGGAAATGTCACCGTATGAACGAGAAGTAGATACAGAATTGGCGTCGGTGCTGACCGTTATGGTTAAAAAGAAACAAAGAGGTTTGGTTTTGGAGTATTCTTCGAAAAGACGATTGATAGCATCTATAACCTTATTTTCTTTTTTTCGATGAGTCGATAAAATTTTATTAATCATATTATTTATTTATTTCTGCTTTATTTGTTCCCTGTTTTCTATATTATTTTTATTCCTTTTTTTCTGATAAATCACATTATAGAAAATTATTTTGCCTTAACAATTGATATCTCTACCAATATCTCAACTTCTACTAATATGAATAAGTTTTTCCCCTTCTTGGTTAAGTATTGAAAACGAATATTGAAAGGGATATCGACCCTCAGGCAAATGGATTATGGCCAAGTGGCTAATTTGAAGAGACGGGCGAAGGAGTTAAAAATCGAACCGTGAGGACTGAGAACAAATATGGAACAAATTAGATCAATTTAAACTCAACAACAGTGAAAATTGGATTGAATAGTTAGCTTATTTTAGCAGGAAACCAGTTTCTTATTGGAGGTGTTTGTATGTATTTAAACATTGAAGTGTGATGTGGGTTTCCTACATTTCAAATTTAATTTCTTTTTAGAAAAAATTGTCACATGAATCTGTTTTGTGTGTCAAATAGAATAATTATGTTATGATGAATGAAAATGGGAGACGGGATCGGGGCTCGAACCCGGGACCTTCAGCTCAGCGCGCTCATGCGCTTACCGACTGCGCCATCCCGTTCGCCTCCCCGGCCCGTCTTCCATTCTCATTCAACTTGCGATACCGAAAGACCTCTGAGGTGATCTAGTAGAGACTAAACTCCTCATATGAGGCGACTCCCTTAGGAAGTACTTTGTTTTGGGTTGTATTTTCCATTTCAGGTTTACAAACATAGAAATCTCTTAGATTGGGGTGAACCTCACCGCCAGGTAACAGGGGTGGCGCAGTCGGTAAGCGCATGAGCGTGCTGAGCTCATATCCCAGGTTCGAACCCCGGTCCCGTCTCCCATTTTCATTCAACGTAACATAATTAATCTGTTACCTGGCGGTGAGGTTCACCGCAATCTAAGAGATTTCTATGTCAAATAGAAGCCCAAAATTATAGTAAAATTGTGTTGTTTTTTCATTTCCCAATATTTTGATATGGGTGCCTCTGACTACACCCTAATGTCACTATACGTAAAGTCAGTGGCACCCACATAGCGAATCTCGTTTCTGAGCTTTCCGAGTTAGTCCAACATTTTTAAATGTGGTACAAAATTAGCCCAAAATTATAGGATAGTTTTCGTTTCGATCCAAGAAATGGATATAGCTGACTATACGCAGGTCTAAAGATAGCATACATGGTTACGCCACGCCACGCCACGCCACGCCGTCAAAATGGAATGATGCTGAAAAAGGGATACATTCACGGTCCATGCATGTCCAGGTCATTCAACGCAACGTCACTTCCCGGGCGTTTCGTGAACTGAGAGTTTATCGAAGAACTGATGACATATCAGTCATATGTTAGTAAAAAGCAGTGAAGAACGTTGAATATAAATTTTTAATATACGACCCAGCGGATACAATGATACTTGTACAATAAAAATTGGTTGCAATATTGAAAATATAATACAATAAAATAAACTTCGGTACAAATGAAACTAAAAAGTAATATTTAGAAGAAAATAAAAATTAATTACAATATTTTAAAAACAGGGTTGATCAGTCTCTTAACAATAATAAATTAAATACTGTAAATAACTAGGCAATTAAATAACACGCCCTCAAAGTAATTAGTAATTTGTATTTAATTAAAATCTGTAATTTGTACTTATATATCATAAAATAACCACTTACTTGTGGAGTAATAATTGAATCCACTTACTTGCAGATTTCCACAAGATTCAATTCTTGACCCTCTACTCTTTTTGTTGTATGTAAACAACATGTCATCCTCCACATCGGATTGCAACATGGCTATTTATACATAGTGAATCAGATTTTCTAATTTACTATGTAAATATGCCAACGCTCAAAACGTTTTTTCTAACCTCTCGGCTTGGTTCCATGCAAATCGCCTCATTGCAAAACCCTGACAAAATAGTTTCTATGTCATTTCACAACAGTGTCATCAAACCTTTACCCAAGGTTTCTCTTTCGTTGAACGGAACACAATTAAAAACTGTTACTAATACAAAGTTCTTAGGTCTCCATATTCAAGACAATCTCCGATGGAATTGTCACGCTGACAACCTTAATTCCAAATTAAACCAAATGTGTTGCACATTCTAAATCTTAGTTAACGTACTTTCTCCACATATTTCCCGTCACATATATTTTGCAAACGATTACTCCCAATTATGTCACGGTGTTATCCTGTGGGGTAATTCCGATCAGAGCATCGAAACTTTCAGAATTCAAAAGAGGGTTGTATGGATAATTCGACTCTTGTAAACCTTTATTTAGAGAATTAAATATTTTAACGCATCCCAACATTTATATTTAAGAGACGATTGAGTTTGTTAAAAATCTTTACTAAAGTACCACCCTTGTTTCACGAACACAATAGGAATAATATTCATCGTTCTAGAGTGTCAACCACTCTTTGCCTAAAAGGGTCATATAATTCAGAAATCTATACATATAGAAGCGAAATACCACTCACATACCGACGGACTGACTGATTTATTGACTGACTAATCATGAAATCTCAGAAACTATTAAGCCTACAAACTTAATATTTGACAGATGGGTTTCTTTATGGCTATAGACATCAGCTAAGAAAGGATTTTATGAAAATCCATTTTTAAAGGGATGAAATGTTTTATGTATGTATCACCCTATAACTCTGAAGAGCCAGGGCCAATTTCAACCAAACTTGGTACACAGATTACTAACTATCTGACAACAAGGACAGTGGGGATAAGACATCCCTGACACTCCTGAGGGGGTGGAAAGAGAATGGCATGTAAAAATAATGGAAACATTCTATATTATTTTCGAAGCTATAATTTTCGGTGTCGTTGCGATGGATAAGGGCGTCCCCGATACTTTCTAAGTTCACCGTTACAACGTAGGACAGGTAAAAATAATAAAAAACGACCGATATTAGAGTTGAATACATCAATTTTTAAGACGCAAAAGAGCAGGGTCACACTCTCAATGCCGCTTAAGTCCACGATCATCCCCTATGAGTATATATACTCACTTTGGGAAAGGGAATGAATAAAAGGTGAAGAGGGGATGAAAAAAATGGAAATAACTCATATTAGTATTGAGATCATAGTTTTCGGGGCTGTTGAAATTCGCAGTGACATCCCTGAGGGCGCTTAAGTTCATAATCAGCCCGTATAAACCCCAGCACCTCTAGGGAAAGGGATGGAATGAAAAAAAATATCGAACATGATAGATACCAGTGACGAGTCCACATTTTCGGCGTCGCTGAGTTGATAGTTAAATACCGATATCGTGTAAGTTGAAATTAAACCCTCATGAAAGAAAGACACCAATAAAGACATCCTGGCCCGGGTTTTTCTCCGGTTTTCCTTCGGGTAGAGGCGGATTTATCATACAGGTTCTCTAGGCTTTGTCTAGGGGCGGGTCTATTGTAACAATAAATCGTGAATTTAGTGTTATTTCAATTTTTAAGCACTATACTCAGAATAATCTATAGTTCGATAATAACTTACATGTAATTTTTTGCTTAAAATTACAAACATATTGACATTCTATTAGTATTATAACTCGCAGCTAACTTTTTATCTTATCTAGGAATTTTTGCTGAATTTTTTGAATCCGCCTCTGCCTTAGGGCCCTTGATCGGAATTGATGGGATGGTCCCTTGCTTGCTTCCGGAGAGTAATTTAGTTTGTTTGTTTTTCCTCCACGTGGTCATACGCAGTTTGTACTGTTTTTTGACAATAAAATTTATTTATTATTAATACCTCTTGGGGTGGAAATAGATTTATGGGTAAAATAATTGAAAACTAATTTTGAAATATAAAAAAGGGTTCATGAGATGTTTAAACCACGAATGTCGTTAAGTTGAAGTTGAGATCACATAGGGACACAGTCCTTAGTACTGGGAATGAGTAGGGCGTGACGAGCGTCTCGATCTCCACCTGATGCAGAAGATCCCAAATGTCTAGTAGCAAGTGGGGAACTATTCGTCTCGTGAATTGTTTTATATCCAGCTGATTTCATCGTATTTACTATGTACTTCCTACGTGGCATGAATCAAGGAGGGGGGAAAATGTATTTACATAGCTGACAAGATCCAAATGCCTGAATAATTACATTATAATGTATTTTTTCTCTCCACGAAGGCTACATTCATATCAGATTTTATTAAAATCTCAGTCCGATGAAAATCAATTCAAGCTATTTTGAATCATTATGGAATGACATTCGGCTTCGTGTAACTCTTCTAGTAACTGTACTTGTTACATGAAAGTGTAAATATAAATGTTGAAGCAGAAAATTGTTTTGTGTAAAGAGACAGGTATTTTGCAGTTTTGTCATTCAATAAGAAAATTTTGTGTCAATAAGGAAATTTTTCTACTTAACCAATACTTGGAAGTTAAAGAAACACCATATAAGATAAATATTGGTAAAATATAAAGTCATGATAGAAATTGTGAGGTCAGAATTTGCCATTACGCAGTACAGTCATTAATATCAGACAATTTTAGAACATTATTGTTTGTATATTGTGATATTCATTGTTTGCACTGAGTGACATTTTGAAGTCAAACTTGTTTATTAGAGGAATTAAAGAAATTATCAGGCTTGTTCTATATTAAACTCTAATATTCTGTTATTAACTTTGCTGATTTTTCATTTGGCAATGTCTTCAGTGCCTTGGTAACATGCACAATGCCTAGGCTATACTATAAATATGTCATACCATTCAAAATGCCTCAAGGCATTGTTAACACTGCCCATGAATTGTCAGTAGCATACATAGGCGGGGGTGTTGGGGGTGAACCATCCCGCACCTCATCCTGTCAGGGATGAATGGGTCACTAAAAATAATAAAATATTAATAAGACTTGCTGCATCCAATGTATTCCTATTATACTAATTTATTTGATATATTACTTTGTATTATTTTTGTAAAAGAGCTTTTAGCCTGTCAAAACTTAAATTAATTGTAAATTTGAACTAAAATGCATTTTAGTTTTATTATGACAAGAAATATCTAATAACTGAACTTCTTATAAATTTCCATTTCTTTTTTTATGTTATCTTATTGCATGTTTTCCATGTGAACACATTTGTATGTGACTTGAATAAAGGGGTGCACAAACAGACTCCTGCCCCAGGCCTTGTGAAGTATATGTAAGCTACTGGCAGTTGTTGACGATGCCTGAAAATCCCACATAGTCAATAATGTGTACATTACAAGAAGGCACTCGAGAACTTTTATATGAGAAAAATTAATTATAACATGTTGGCTGAGTTTAAAGTAGGTTAATATACTCGTATATGGTATATCGTATATCAGAATTAAATACAAAATTACAAAAAGGAGGTCATTTTAAACTCCCCTCCTCCTCTGAAAATATAATCATATTGACAATAATAATTAAATTCTTGACAATTTAAAAAAGTACTCATATGAAATGTGAAAGACAAGCTTCAAAAGTTTCCCTCGCCACTACCACCCCCGCCATACACTTTTTTTAATTTTAACACTAATCTTGTTTGAATAGTGTGATAAGGATGGCCTTATACCTACGTTTGAAGTAATGTAATCAAAGCATTTGAGACCTATTGTTGATTAACTGAGTTGGTTGCAACATTGTGATTATTATTATTATTACTGCTTCTTTTATCAACAGAAATAGCTTATATGCAGATAGACTTCTAAATATGACTATCTAAATACACTACTATACATCTTCAATTATTAAATCATTCAAATCAACGTAGTTGTTTCGAATTAAGTTATTCCTATTAAAGCTAATGTAATTTTTATTTTTCATGTATCAAAAATTGAGAACTACTACATTACTAATATTTTTAAATCAAAGAAAACTATAAATAAAAGTATTCAAATACATACTTTAAATTTTATATAGATTAGTGCGTGTCAGAAATTTTGTAGGAATTTATACAATTTAAACATAAGTGTTGGTGATTAGCTGACTTATAATCCAGAGTGATTTCCAAAATATTTTGAGCATCGAGTTCTTAAAAGGAACATCTATATAACATCACAGTTCTACTTCCCATTAGGTAACTGAACTTGCCACTTCAGAATGACTAAATCAGAACTTACTTTAAAAAATTACTTTGTCAATTTCATGTCGTTTTCAACGATATGTTCAAGGATACACAGTACTGAACCCCCGCAGTTTGTTAATAATAAGAGAGGACGGTTTCGGGCAGAGTGCGTCTAGCGTGAGTGGGTCTGGCCGATCTACCCCCACCACCGAGATTCGCCATGTTTCATTCAAAGTGGCGCGTGACTCAAATACACTAATGTAAGTAGAAAATGTTTTGTATCACGTGATGCACTACAAGGTAGCGTGCCAGTCAAACGCGTGCCTGGCCCTCCTGAGGCAACACACGACGGGGGCAGCGGTGGCGGCCGCGACTAAAACTAAAACGCTTGTAAAATCTAAACTATTCGGGAAAGTTTTACGATTTAATGACAGTTTTCATCTTTCTTCAATGTACAAAACACAATGCATTTAATTTGAGTAGGATTTATTTTATCTACATGAATCACTCTCTTAAGTTGAAGTATTTTAACACGTCTATTTTTAGACACTTTTCTTCAATAATTTTCGTTACTGCTTGTAGATAGACATGTCGTCGCGGACTCTTTTGTAGAACTCTTTGAGACGAGCAATATTGCCATTCATTGTTTCCACCTATCTCTAACCGTTTAGGCAGCGTAAGCGAATGTGTCTCTCCTAAGACTGATTTCTCCCTGACTTTATTGTTTATTCTCATGTAATAGGCAATAGCGAGAATAAACAATTATATATACAAGCAAACCTTGCCAGAGAACATATCTATGAATTAAAAAAGAATCACGAAAATCGGATCAGTGATTCTCGAGGTGATTCTCGGCCACATTCTCTAGACGCACTCTGGTATCGGGTATCTGGTGAGGAATCCAGAAATATTACAACACTAAAATATGAAAATATTCATGACGAATTCTTCCGTAATTATTAACTCGATAATGAAATAGAGGTTACAACAAAACGTTGAAATAAGGCCGTAATAGACTGAATAACAGCAGTTAACAGTAGTTGCAGTAATCACAAAGGCAAAACCCCCCTCCTCATTCTGTTGTTTGAGAGAATACGGTTCCTGTCAATTCGAATGCCGTAAGATATTCAAAAGAAAAAAATAATGAGCATAGGAGCAAGGCAGGGAACGAGGAATTAATACAAGTTTTTACTTCAGAAATTTCAAAGAACTGGAAAAATGTGCAGGAAATTCGCCCAAATGTGCACAGATACTCCGCGGCGGTGTCTCAAGTGAACTGAAAGATTCGCGTAGTTCCTCGACCTGCCACCTGCTTGGCACTAAATCAGCGCTAGACGGTGTGTTGCACAGAGTATGCACGTTTGGGATCCTCTGCAACGGGTGGAGATAGAGACACTCGTGTTACGTACAAATAACGTAAAAAACAATATTAGGGTCTAGTACATGGTAATTGTGTACTCGGAGATGAATAATCGTATTTCCAATCACTTTATGTATCCTTCAGACAACATGAGGTGCACGACATGTTTAAAGGTGAGGGATGGTAAAAGCTTAACATGGAAAAATCGCAAATATCCTCTATGAAAAGTTTTTTCGAAATATAAGAGTCGCGGGGATTCAGCTAGTCGTTCTATATGATTCTACTCAAAAATATAAAAGATATTATTAAATTGAATATCTTCAAATCCGAGTTTAAAAGCTACATTTGGCATTGAGTATTTCATGGTTTCGATCCACCCTTCTTGGTAATTGCACAATATTCATGTTTTACTTTCTCATATACGTAGTATATAGAAAGTTTTGTAATCGTGAAAAAATTCGAAAGCGAGATTTCCACGGAAATATCCGTTTTGGCGATCCTTGATTCTGAAAAAGTGGTTTTTTGGCATAATGTCAGTCCGTATGTCCGTCTGTGTGCAGCGATTCTGAGTAAACGGATGAATCAATTTAATTCGCATTTCGTATTTACAGTAGAATTTACTTGGTATAGATGCACGTGCTCGTTTTTATTTACTTTAATACAAAGGGTACATCACATGAAGGTCAAAGTACTCTTTTGAATGTTTCTCAAAAACGGCTCCAAAGATTTTATGTAAATTTTCTGTACGTAAAGTACAATTAGTATGCATTACATCCACATTAGCGGTATTTCGCTTGAAAATTTGGTATAGGCGCAGTAAAATAATTTATGTCTGCTACACATTAGTATACAGTTTCAAGAAGCTTAAATAATATTTAGTTGTGTAAATGGACCAAGCAGACATAGAATAAACTTTTCGTGAACTGAAATGAAGATATGATAATGTAGAAATACATAGAAGGACAACAAACGCACTGCACACAAAAATATGTCAATTACTGTCTACAACGAAATTACATTTACATAACACTTTTACGATATTAATAAAACTGATATGTTTTGAAATAATATTCTGAATATTTATTTTACTTTTAAATTTCAAATAAAATATAGTAATACGGTTTGGATAGATAAATGTTGAATTTTATCATTATTAGTGGAATATTTTTTTAGTTTTTAGTTACACACATTTCAAAGTATTTATAGCAAGTAATACTTATGAAGACTAAAAACTTAATTTCTCCTTGAAATTTAATCAATTCGCAATTATGTGGTCTCACTACGACATGCCATGGAATGGAATGTATTGGAAATTATAGTATTATGTAACTGAATGATGAATAATGCAGAAAAATCGCTATTGTTCCACGATACAATCTGGATTACATTGTAAGAATTCAATCACGCATTTGCTAGTCGAGCCGTACGTTTACGAAATATTTAGGTTTAAGCTTATATCTTGAGAATTCTCTTTAGACATATTTAATTAGAAGGGTTATGTTAAGGCTGGATATGTTGTGTTTGTTGAATATTATATATAAAGTTTTCATAAAAGGGTCATCAGATAAAAATTGAAAATTGATTATTTTCATTTAAAAACAATTTATTTTATCACTTTTCATCATACTTTCCGTAATAGGACAAGTTTCTCATTACAAATTTCCATCCTAAGAACTTTCGAAGGAAAATTGATGAAATATTATCAAATTTAGGTGAAATAGAGGTTTTCTTATTCTAAAAGTACAGACATTCACGAATTTTTCGAAAAAAAATAATAATTGGATGTATGAAGTTGAATTAGAGAACCAGGAAGTTTAGTTCTCAAAAACTAAAATGGGACATATTGTTGGAATAACCTAATGTGTCCCACAATTGACATATAATCCATATTACACCTTTTTTTCTTGAGGATTATAAGTTCTAATTAAACTTTTGGCCAAGCCTACCGCTTAGACAGAGTATTATACACAGAAAAATTTTACATATCCACATTTGAGGTATTTTGATACTGGGAGAAAAAAGTTATCCATGTATTAATAATGTACATTTTCATGAGGTAAATGCAACAGTTTTAACTCAAAACTTCCGAGTTTCTACTCGTGGAGGAGTGTTTGCATCGTCAGCGACCAGGTGAAAATTGGGACGGATCGGGACTCGAATCTGGGCCCATCTGCTCTGGCCGCAGGTGTGTCGCCCACTGTACCATTCGCCTCGACGAAGTGCATGTGTATGTGTTATGCTGCAAGTCTGTTTTGTCGTGTATGAGCAACAGAGAAGTATCAAGCATGATGTTTGTTTTAAAACAGACGCTACAGAAAAGAACTGATGTATTTACGTGTTTCCCGCCCATAGAACCGCAGAAAAATACCTCTCTACATTTGAGCATACATAACCTATAAATTTCATACATTTCAAATATCTGATGGCTCATCCAAAATTGCTACTCCTTCGGCGACGGTATTTATCATATCCAGTGTTACAATACTTTTAGTTAGAAGTATATTGTTAAATAAGTGTGCCTTTCTTCTCTTTTCGTTGTTCTATAGGTCTTTCAAACTTCTGAGAGCGGAAAACGATAGTCCAGCTGCTGCCATCTTTCATAGAAAATGCTGATTCCTTCTTACATAGAAAAATCGCAGTGGCTGTGTTCATGTTAGGATAAATATCAAGAGATAAGCCCTCCGTGATTTCGAAAGATCGTCATCTAAATTTTGTGAACATTCATTAAGTGCGTTGTATTCACGCGTTGTGTCATTTAGAATCCACTCTGCTGAATCACTATTCACTATTAAGGTAGGCATACACGGTCACGCCATTCTCCCAAATGGAAGGATGCCATGCCAAAATCGATCTGTGTGAGGGGAAAACGAAATGGGTTTAGTAGAGTGACGTGCTCAGTGAGACTTCTGAACAGTCCAAATGGAATGGGAGCATCGTGTAAGGTGGTTATACACGATAACGTCATCCTTCCAATCGTACCGTATGTGGGGAACACGAAATGGATGGTGGCGGCACGGGCTCAGTCAACGCCTGAATTACGTCTTCGTATTGATATAACAATGTAGTAATATGGCGAATGCGTTAGGCTCTGCATATTAAATATTGTGATGAAAAGTATGTGTTGTTTAATCTTTTATAGACATGTGTTAGTGTTGTGTTCTTCAAACAGGTCAGAAATTCCAACCGCCGGTAGTTACGCCACTGCTTCTGCCAATTTGTAATCATGCCGTGAACAAGTATTTATTCACTCACCACATTTGGCAATTCCTTATTGACCATTATTCTGATATAATTGAGCATATTTAGGAATCGGAAGCGAGTTTGGAATCGAGATCAGAATCTAAGAAAATACATCATTATCATTAATATTTCAAATAATTGGTATAATGAAATATTTTTGCATGGTAATTTTGTTGAAGTTTTTTGACAAAAACTAAAAATTAATGAACGATAATCACCATTAGTCTCTACACTAGAGACTCTAGTACAACACTCAAGGCAACAGACTGGGAGGTTAATTAAAATATGTTGGAACTCGCCAATTGTTCGGTACTTTTTGGATCACATTTTCCTCTCGACGCGTCTTCATGAATTATCAGACTTCCTGCTTCCTATCGTGATTATTATATTTTTTGCTTCCCTTCACCATCAACACTATTACTTGTATTATTTTTTCTAAAATAATTGGTTAATAGCCGTTTCATACTTAATTCTATAGTTAGTTATCTTTACTGCTCGAAAAGAACACACCACCCTCGGTGAATTCAGGAGTATGATTGCCACTACTGTCTTTCTGCGAACATGATCGCTTTGCCGGGCAGACCTTTCTCTTTCCATAAATGTGAAAAGATATCTCTTTCCATACGTGGGTTACTTCGCCTATGACCCAGCCATGGTGCCGTGAAGTCGACAGCTGCCTTCCAATCGTCATAGGGACTTATCACATTCAGGCGTTTTGATGACATATCGGTCTCTGTGCGAAACATGAAATTTGGTGTAGCCTACAGATTGCAGTGTATGTTTCCGTCAAAACGGCAGTTAAATAATGTTTTTTTAATAGTTTTAATTATTCTCAGAGACATTACTCAGGAATAGGGCATATTGTGTACTCCTTAATTACGTATCTTTACAGATATTACTCACGAATTTTGATCGGATTTTTCGTGTGAGTACACGATCATATATGCTAACCCACAAGAACTACTAATAATTGAATTAAGTTCTTATATTTAACTCTGGATAGATTATAAACCGTCTAGCAATAGAGCGGTATGGAAACACAAACACATTATGAAAAGTCTCTTTCAATAAAAAATCAGCCCTACGAATTATATATGAGGGAGAGTAACCCGACCGAGGGTACTGAAATGTTTTAATATATTTGGATGAATGAGAAATATTCTTGATATCGCCTCAAGGTGTAAAATTTATGCAAACACGTCCGCATGAAGAAAGTGTTGACCTCTGAGAGGAAGGATGAGAAGAACGTCTCCGGAATGGGAACTGACTAAAAGCTGACCTTTCTATTTACGTTGTGAGACTTACAGAGACCCGGGTAGAGCGAGAAATTCCTGGCTGGAACTTGGGTTTGTCAAAAATTTCTGAGGTTAACAATTAACTCGAAGTCGGAGAATTTGAATAACCATCATATATGTGTCTAAAAATCAATTTTGATCATACAATGATGCTCTATGTAGTTTCGATTTGGTACAGTTATTATTTTTTTCGTTTTACAAAAAAATTATTAAATAGATACTTGAGGGGGTAGATAAGTCACTGATATATTGAGCAAGATTTAGATGTGCATGGGAACTATATGTCGTTAAGAATATGGATGTGCTTTTTGTTAGTCCGTACTACTTAATCCATGACGTATCGTTTCATTCAAACTTTACTCAGATCTCTAGAACAAGATTCGCACTTTAATTATCTTTGTGTTCATAATTTTATACATAGTGATAAGGTACGAAAATTTGATTTTCACCATTACTGTTTGGTTTCTACGATACGTGACCAATTACATTTATTCCTTATAGATTCCCATCTTTCTTAATTTTGTTTGAACCCTTTTTTAACTACTTGAAAACTCCTACTCGTGTCTTTGTAATATTTCTCTTTATAATTTTAACCACCAATTTTATTGAGAAGAGACACTTAACTCGTAAAGTCCAAAATTTATATACAAATCAGCTGGAATAGTGGGATACTGAATGGTTTGAGTGTCCAGAGAAATTTAAATTGTCGCTACGCTCTGTAGCGTGAAGCCATTGGAGAAATAAATATACAAGTAAATAAATAATTTATCGTCACAGAAATTATATTTCCACATGGAGAATAAGAAACTGTTTCATAAATAAATAAATGTTGAAAATGCAGTTATAAAATGCAAATGAGCACAATGCAATTTACTCGAGATGCAATTCCGATCTAAAGGTCCAAAGGCAGTGGCGGATTTAAAATTTCTGCACCTCCTAAAAATGAACAAAATGACTACTTGTTATAAAATTTTAAGAATAATCGACAAGTTTTTTTAACAGTTGTAATTGAACTCTTATTTGGCAAATGCGTACTGTAATCAATCCCTTAAATTATTGAAAAAAAATTGCTTAGAGGTATTCTTCATCGGTGCCCATGGCTGAATGGCTATCGTAGCGGTCTCCAAACCGCTAGTGAGCAGATCTGATCCCGTTCGAGAGCAACGAAATTTTCGGTTGCGAGAATCCATACAGGACATGTAAAACAGTAAGTAATATATCCACAATTTCATTAATTGTGGGAAAAATTATTTCTCGGCGAAAAATGCATCCGAGCAGAAATACCGCTTTCACTGCCATCTGGCTGTGGAAGACGGAACGGCATAATATTTCAGGCTTTTTTCACGGCCCAATATTTCGGACCGCGAATAAGCCTGAAATTTCGGGTCAAGCAATTCTGACCCTTCAGCCATGGGTGCTGGTTTTTTTTATAAGATTGGAAATTGGAATGTTGAGTGGGGCATACTCCAGATTTTTTAATTTCTACATTTTTTTGTTGGTGTTTGTAATTTTTGTTCTAAAGAATTAAAAAAGCTGATTGTTTCTACAGTTTCCTCTTTTATCCTGTAGATATCATTTTTCGCGCCCGTTTGAGTCGTAACAATTGCTTTGGTCTTCTGCATATTTATTTCAAAACCTACTTTCTTGAATGTAGTCTTAATATATCGTAAGTTTATTCCATTCTTATTGTTATTATTATTCGTTTAGCCGATTCCAACTCTTCGTGACACCGTGAACTAAACGTAATATTTTCTGTCCTGCACCATCTCTCGAAGACTCTCCAGTTTGGAATCCATTGCATGTGTGATGCCATCCATCTCATCTTTTGCCGCCCTCTTCTCCTTGTGCCTTCGATCTTCCCCAACATTAAGTTCTTTTCCAGTGGATCATATCTTCTCATGATTGTCCAAAATAGGTCAGTTTTTATTTCTGTGTTAGGTTTTCCAAGAAGCCATCTGGTTTTATTTGTTTTCATACCGATCTACTCGTTCTCTTTGCAGTCCATGGAACTCTATGAAGTTTCCTCCAACACCACAATTCAAAGGAGTCTATTTTACGACGTTCAGCCTTTCTTAAAGTCCAGGACTCTCATCCGTATTTCACAACTGGGTATACCATAGCTTTTACTATGAGAATCTTTGTTGTTAATTTTGTATCTCTGCTCCTTAAAACATGGTCAAGGTTAGACATTGCTTTTCTGCCAAGGAGCAAGCGTCTCTTGATTACATGACTGTGGTCACCATCAGTAGATATCTGGGAGCCGAAATAATTGAAAATAGAAATTACTTTCTTTTGTTTCTTCTCCTACATACCACGAATTGACAGGTGTGGTTACCATAATTTTCGTTTTCTTTACGTTTAGCATTAATCCAGTTTTTCCACTTTCTTCTTTCACCTTCCGTAAGACAGCCTTTAACTCTTCTTCATTTTCTGCCATCAAGATGATGTCATCTGCATATCTAAGATTATTTATTTTTTCCCAGCTATTTTAATTCCAAGTTCTTTTTTATCTAACTCAACATTCCTCATAATGTGTTCTGCGTACAGATTGAATAAATAAGGTGACAATATGCAACCTTGCCGTACTCTTTTTTGAAATCTTGACCCATTTAGTAATTCCATATGGAGTTCTTACCGTGGCTTCTTGCTCCAAGTATAAATTCCGTATAAGGCAAATAAGATGGTTTGGTACTCCCATGTTTTTTAGTACTTCCCATAATTTATTGTGGTCGACACAGTCAAAAGCTATAGCATAATTAATAAAGCAAAGATACACATCCTTCTGGAATTCTCTTACCTTTTCCATAATCCATCGGATGTTGGCAATTTGATCTCTTGTCCCTCTTCCTTTACGAAGCCAAACTTGTTTCTAAGGTAGTTCTCAGTCTTCTTATCGATGAAGCCTATTTTGTAAGATTTTAAGCATGATTTTGCTAGAATGTGAAATGAGAGTGATTGTTCGATGATTTGAACATTCTTTCGAATTTTCCTTCTTTGGAATCGGGATGAATACCGAATTTTTTCTATCTTTTTGGTCACTGTTGTGTTTTCCATATTTGCTGACATATTGAATGCATTACTTTCTCCGAAACCTCACCAATGACTTTGAACATTTTTGCTGGAATCCCATATGTCCATAAGCCTTGTTTTTAGCAATATTTTCTAGGGTCTATTTGGCCACACTTTTTAAAATGCCTGGCTCTAGTTCCAAGTTGTCATTAACTTCACCATCACCAGTAAACATTCCTTCCACATATCTTCTACATATTCCACACATCTTTCCTTTATTTCCTCTGCTTCTGTTAGATCTTTACCATTTTTATCTTTCCAATTGTTGCCTGGAATTTTCCTTTTATATGTTTGAATTTAGATGTAAAGATCCCTTGTCTTCCTCATTCTGTCATTCTCTTCAACTTCTTTGCACTGTTCATTTAAGAAGACATTCTTGTCTCTTCTAGCTATATTCCGGAACTCTGTATTTCATTTAAACATTGTTGATTTATCTTTGATTTTTGTTTTTCTTCGTTCTTCTGCGATTTGTAGTGCCTCTCTCGATAACCATCTAGCCTTCTTTTTATTCTTTTTCTTGGGAATATGTTTTTCTGCTGCCTCCTTGACAGCCTGAGATACTTCCGTCCATTGTTCTTCTGGGTCTCTATCTTCTTATTCTAATCCATTGAATCTATTTCTAACTTCTATTATATACGTATCTTAAGGTATCATAAGGTATACTCTCAAGGTCGTATCTACAAGATGGTCCATTTTTTTACCTTTCTCAGTTTCAGTTGTAATTTTGCAGTTAAGAGCTCTTGATCTGATGCACAATCAGCTCCAGGTCTTGTACTGCAGTCTTCCCCCTCTGCTTACATGTAATCAATTTGATTTCGGCATTGACCATCTCGTGAAGTCCAGTTATATAGGCGTCGTTTGGGTAGCTGGAATAGTGTGTTGGTAATAACTAGTGAATTTTCTTGTCATAATTCTAGAAGGCTCTGTCCCGCTACGTTTTTTGCAACGAGGCCAAATTTTCCTGTAACACCATCTAAAATTTGATCTCCTACTTTGACGTTCCAATCTCCAACTATGAATACGACATCCTTTTTTTGCGTCAACCGCATTAGTTCCTGCAGTTCTCCATAGAACTGGTCAATAACGTTATCTTCAGCATCGGTGATTGGCGCATAAACTTGAATAGTTGTGATATTAAGAGATTGTCCTTGGAATCATAGACTTCATTCTATCTTTTTTTAAATTGCATGCCACTAGAGTTTTATTTACCCTGTTACTAATTATGACGGTTACTCCGTTACTTCTGTCGTTCTCTCGTCCTGAGTAGTACACCGTATAGTCATCAGAAACAAATTCTGCCGTACCTGTTCACCTCATCTCACTTATTCCCAATATGTCGATTCCAATTCTCTCCTTTTCTCTCTTAACTATGTCCAGTTTTCCTTCATATATGGACCTTACATTCCATATTCCTAGTCAATACATCTCCTTGCAGCCTCACATTCTTATTGAGACTTTTCTCAACCTAGTTCCCCCCGGAGATCCGAACTTGAAGCTACGGAACATTTTGAATTGAGTGAAGTCATGGGGTTTTCTACGGATGATTTCAGTGGTGGTTTCCTGTTTCCTTCTACTGACCTCCAATCCTGACTGCTCACCAACTCAGTTTCCCGCTGGGGTTGGCTACCCAACCTTCCACTGAGTTGCTCGGCTTAACAAGGGCACCACATGTAGGTAGGAATTTGGAGAATTGAGGTGACAGAGGCTGTCTTCCTGAGTTCTTATAATCGCATATCACCCCTATTTTTGCGAGAGTCTCGAGATCGCAGAGACTCCCTCAGGTCATTTCCTGAATCTTTGTTCCATTACTTTCTTGCTTCTTAGAATACATATGTCATTTGCAAACACTACGACATGAATGATTCTGTTTAGAATGTTTTTGATTGGTCTAATTTACAGATGACTCTCTCAAGAACCCTATTAAAAAGCATCAGCGCTAAACCATCACTTTGTTTCAGACCATTTTTTATTTGGAACGGATCTATGAGATCTCTTGCATTATTACTTCTCAGAGTTTCATCATCTTTGTTGGCATTCCAAAATTATTCAAAAAGTTTCACTCTTAAGATTCTGTCATAATTCACAAAATCTTGGTTGTACTTCAATATTATATTCTTTGCGCTCATCAAGTACCTGGCGCAGAGTGAATATTTCATCTACTGTGCCTGTAAAACAACTAACAATTCAAATACAAGTGCCTTGAATTACTATGTGATGCAATTGTAGACCTTACAAGTGGATAGACCATTGACAAAAATACACTTTAAGTTTAAAAATAAATTTACATTTAAATTTAATATAATTAAAGTAAAGAACAACGGTAGTGAATCTTCAAAGCTATACTCTGAAAAACTGTCAACTTGTCTTGAATTTCCTCTAAGTTAAGAGATGTCAAATAAAAACTATGGTTCATCAAATTGTAATTTTGTAGAAGCTTCTTCAATATAAATTTTGTACATTAGTGATAGATAGATAGATAGATAGATAGATAGATGGATGGATGGAGGGATAGATAGATAGATAGATAGATAGACAGACAGATAGACAGATAGACAGACAGATAGATAGACAGACAGATAGACAGATAGACAGACAGATAGACAGACGGATAGACCTACCTATCTACCTATCGATCGATCTATCTATCTATCTGAGGGAGGAGCCTAAAGAACACGTGAAAGTTGAGAAGCCAATGCCAGCATTGGGAGATTGCCGAATCTTTCTTACATGGGCGTTCTACTTGTGATAAAACATGTTACGTCGAATGAAAATGGGAGACGAGACCGGGGATCGAACCCGGGACCTTGAGCTTTGCGCGCTCATGCGCCTACCGACTGCGCCATCCCGCTCGCTACCCGTGCCCGTCTACCATTCTCATTCAACTTGTGAAACCCAAAGACCTCTGAGGTGGNTAACATGTTTAATCTATTACCTGGCGGTGAGGTTCACCGCAATCTAAGAGATTTCTACTTGTGATAGCAGAATCTTATGTTTGGACGCTGCCACCCTCGTTAGTCCCTTCCTACACAATCGGGGAACGAGATTGAACATGCTACACGTGTCAGTTTTCCATCGAGGATTAAAAGGAAAGGTGTATTCTTTGGGCGTTGTTCGTTTTTTTAAATTTGTTAATAATAATGTTGAATTCTATACTGAATTCTAATTTAGAATTAAGTTAATTTAAATTCACGAGTTGAATTAATGAATAAATACTGGGTGAATATTAGAATTTACTATAAAATGTTATAGATTTTTATGGGGAATTAAGTTTCATAAATTAATGTATTTTCTCCATACATAGTGGAACTGAATTTTAACACAATAAAGTGTTTTGATCATCGTCAGAAGTCAGAGGTCTAACATTGCTTTTTTTCATGCCAAAGCAAACCTGCTTCGCCGTATTTCTGAGTGAATACATGTCTCTGAGATTTGTTTCAACATTTTCATTAAATGTTTTAAAGTAATGCAGCTCAAATAGCTCTTTTCCACAAGTCACCAAACGTGAAAATTCAAATAAACACCAAATAATCTGTATCTGAGTTTTTGACAATAAAATCATTATTATTATTATTTTATTTTTTTTATTAACTACCCCGTTTCTCCCGTCCCCTCAGTTTCTGTACCATCAATATTTTGACATATCTTCTTACGTGTTACGTTTGGAGATTGACATTTTGCCAAGAGTACTGACTGAAATAAATAAAAGTTGAATTATTTTTCATTGAATCTCTTAGTTTTCTGAGTAAAACAAATAAAAAGCAAGTTTGTCATAATTTTTTTATTTCATCACTTATTTGATAAGCATACATACTTTTACTCGTAACAAATAAGTAAGTAAATTTTATTTTTCAAAACTAGCTAGGAACACATTTTAGCTTTGCAGAAAATTACAGTGGCACCACACTATGTTAATGTTAAATAAGTTTACATCTTCTATGTCGTGAACAAAAAGTTTTTTCAAAGCATGCAGATGAGCGTTTGAAGGAATGAACCTAATTTTGAACGTAAATTATCGTATTATTACATTAGAATAAAAGAAAATAATTTTATAACATTTAATTTATGTAAAAGTTGTCCGATTAAAATGAGACAAAAACTGAAGCATATATAAAATTACAAACATTTACATTGATATTAGTTTGTTTGTTTAAAATATTGATAAATACATTTCCCATAAATGAAGTAGGCCATCACTGAATCGGCAAAATTTGATATACCAGCTGGGACGGCGGGCTTTATCTGACTTTTGGCCGATAGGACACACGATATTCCTGAGATAAGCTTTTCCACAGGTTATAGCAGCCTATGTGTGGGTGTTGCAGCGTCGTGCAGCGTGCAGCCTGGAATGGGTGGAATGGGTACGCTAGGCCACCCCCCGCAGAAGACATATGACAACACCGCGCTTTCTCTCCATTGGTTACATCTCATTATCCTTCTTTGGCTGCGGGGACAATAGGAATAATTTATCTTCATGTTCGTATGTGACAACGTGCACTTCACCCTCTGATCCACACTTTAGACGTATTGGCCATTTGGCGCATCCGAATTCCATAAATCATGAGCACGCCAACGAGTGACAGTGGTCAGTGTTTCGCTTCTTTACCATGGTTTTTCGTATTCAAAAGGGCTGGAGTTGTCCATTATAGTTTTTTTTAATTGTACCACTCCAAATGGACGAATGAAGCAATCGTGACTGTCTAGTTTTTCTGTACAAACCATTTTGGGGAATTTAAACTAACGTGTTAAATACTGAACTGTAAATTGAATATGAGAGACAATCTCTGAGATTCCACAACTTTATTCTTTGTGCCTGGTCTGAATAGAGTTATGAAATATCTTTGAATCGCATTTTGTAACCGCTTCAGCCACTTACACCGCCGATAGCTGCCCGGGAACGTCAATGTGAGAAGCAGTGAGGAGAACTGAAGTCGTAGAAGTTGACATAAGCTCCTTCCTCCGAGTATTTTGGAAGAATCTGGATCTTTGTTAAGAGCTTAACCTTTGTTTGTGTATGCCTTTGCCACTCATTGATAGATCGTTTTATTTAGAAAATGCCACCGTCCCGTGTTAGAAGTAGACAGTCCGCAAATCCAACCGACCAAGTCACACAGACCGTCAACGAAAAAATATTAAGAGAGTGTCATTCTCTGTACACTGATCCTGATAAAGGTATAAATTACTGACACTACTTTTTCTCTTAGGAAATAAAAATCTTGGCTGTTGTGGTGTTATTTTTTAAGAACATGGTTAGTTTTGCGATTTTTCCCCATTTTTGTTTTTATTGTAGGTCTTATTAAGATAGCCGCACATTTTGATTTGAAATTACTGGCTCCCAGAAAAAAAGTTGTAGTTCTTCTAATTGGTAATCATTCAGCTGGAAAATCATCTTTCATAAACTGGTAAGCATGTGGAGTTTTACCGAATCTCAACCTTTACAGTTACTGTTCAAAATGAGAAGTATGGTTTCTAAAAATATTTCTGATTGTTTATTCCTTGGTTCCTACTTGTAAAGTACAAAAGTTGTGTCAAATTGGAAGAATTAATATAATAGGTTTGATTGGAATCCTTGCTCAATTCCTTATACTGATTCTGTAAAATTGGATAATTTGGAGGCTTTATTATTTAGATAAATTGTAATTGCTTACAGAAAGTGTTCAAAACTTTGTATACAGGTTTTTCATAGAAAATACTTCATTTACCTTTTGATGTCATAACTCTGTCGATATTGCAGCTCGTATGTATGAAAGACATGTAAAAGTAACCTTTTTTTTTCAGTAAGAGATTGTCATTTGACTGAGTACTTAAATGATTCATTTCTTTACAATTTAATATGTGAGAGACATTAAACACCTGATTGTTGGAACTACTGTGCATTAGAAATATTACTTCTTAACTATTTTGTGTACTATGTGATCCTGGATATGTATTGGTTTAATTTTCCTTTAGAGAACAGATTTGAGGTAGGCTACATATATATTCGTAGAATTTGTAGCAAAATAAATATTTTCTTGCTATTTTGACAGAGGTACGGGACTAACAAAATTAATTGATTTTTGTTTATTAAGTTAGCTTATGCTGTGAAACTTTGTTTACCTATTTGCATATTCTCCTTATGACATTGAGAAGTAAGGGTTTGCAATCTTGTGTAAGTCGGGCATGTTTTACATTATACATTCTCCTCCCTCCAACTCAACTTAATTTTTGATTTTTTAATCATTCAAAGAAAATACAATTGCCAAATTACATGTGTGGAGAAAAAGTGTGTTTAGCTGAACTGATGTCACTCATTGTAAACAATAACATTACTTAGTATTCAGAGAAATTATGCTAGAAGTTGTATTGTCTTATCAAAAACAATGAATCTGGCAGGAATTTAACTAGGTAAAGAATAAAAATGTTATTTTTCTTGATTCACAGTGCTCTTATTCTAGACAACACTTTATATTGGACGTACAAAACACTTGATAGTTCATAAATTTACTTCACGTTTCGGGGATATGTTTTCCCCATCTTCAGATGTTTTAGGCTTCTTTTGATGATTTAGTACTAAGTCCTTTGTGTGAATACCATTGCATACATTATCTTGCTGCACACTCATATGATGCATGTGATAATTGCATTAAAATTATTTAACTTGTCAAAATTACATGGTATGAATGGTTCCTGTACATATATAAGTTTAGTTTCATCCTAAAGTCCCAGTGATATTTTCACTTAATATTCTATAAGTTGTTGGTTGTTCATTGAACTGTTCAGAAAATATTATGGTGAGAAAATGTTCTAATAAATTATTGTGGTACTCCGAAAATTTCAAGAAAGTTGGAAACTGACTTATTAGCTAAAGAAATTGAAGGAACAATGTGAATTTTCAAATTAAGAAGAACTGGAAAGGGAAAAACTAGTCTGAATACTTCATGATAAGATAAGAAAAATACTATACAAAAGCTATGTCATTTTCTTGACCTATGAACATTAGTTAGTTTTGAAACTTTTTGCATTTACTGAAAAATTGTTTATGTTCAGTTTGTGAATTTTTAATGCTGTGTGTGTACTGAAACAGGGATTTTAGTATACATCAAAATAAATTTCAGAATTAATTTTTAATTCATTTTTAGTAATATCTTGGAACTAGTTTTCTTCAGGGTTAGAAAAAACTTTTTTAAAGGACTGTTTTTATTTGTTTAAACACCATGTGTACTATATGTGTGTAATGGCAATTATTCGACCTTTAATTAATGGTATATAATAAACATATTCATAATTATTTTTCTAATATAATACTTTAAAGAAAAATTGATCTCTCTAATAATATCAATAATATATTGTATACAGTGAAACTTAAACTTAATGTATTAGGAAATTTGAATGAAATGTGAATAAGAAAGTTAATGAAAATGTTTATCCTTAATCATACTCAGCATACAATTTTTTGTTATCTAATTTGGAAATTACACAAGTTTATTCAGAGAACATATAAGAAAAATTTCTGAATTCAGTGACAATCTTTCATTTTCTATTACATCAACAAATAGCCAGACTAAGTCTTTTTTCCTTGCTCATCATTCTGTCTACAAGCTACAAGAATGTGAAATAATGCCACCAACTCTGGATATTGGTAGTTGTGTCACAATAAAGTTACCAATTGACCCATGCCTCATGCATTTCCATTTTTGAAATGTCATTAACTAAAGTTATTGTTGTTGTAAAAAAAGCTAAGAAAGTACCAACAGTGAAAATTGAAGAAAAAATGAAGGAATTTTTATTTTAAAAAACAAAACAAGTGTGGTTAAAAACAGCCAACCCAAGTTTGCTTTATTAAATGTGAAATTATATTGTAATGTTATTAGATTCATACTAAGTTAATCATTTTCCTTATAGATTGTAATTCTCAATTTATTCATGTCAAGAAGTATTTTATTGCTGTGGTTTCCTTACCACTTCCTCCTTGAACTTCCTGTTTTTATGGGAAGTGTAAATTGGATATTCTGCCGTTAGAAATGACCAGGGACCAAGTTCTCGTTAAATAGCTGCTTAGCAATTACTTAGAAAGAACTTCAAATTTGAAATTAAAACCTCTAAACCATTAATTTATTCACTGATTGGATAACTGATGAATTAATATTAACTGTGTGTCAAAACCATGTATGTGTCTCTTGTGTAATCTGTTAGAAATGTATTTTGATTTTATTAATTTTATCAATGGAAAATACTTAAATTATTCTTTCATACTATTAAAGAAATACTTTCTTTCTAACTTATGAGACTTATTTCCTATTATATTCTTTGACCTCAAACAAAAATATCTTTGTTGACATCTACTTGAAGCAATAATGTTTTATTGATGGAAAAAAATAATTATATTAAATAATAAAATAATGTTTATTGATTTGAAACAATTAAACTTCTTATTCCAACATTATCATATGAATGTGTGAAAAAGGAAAATCTCTTATACATGGCGTAATCACAAGAACTATACTTCAAATTGAACCTTCATTTTATTGTTCTGTTTGCAGTTCCTATGAGGAAGATTAACTTACGTATTATTGCCATGCAAATTTTGAACTCGTGTGAATATTGACACTTATATTACAAATGAAGAAAACTGCCATCAGTAATTTTTAATTATGAAGGGGGATCAGTAGAAATAGTTCTTCTAAAACATTGAGTCGTGAAGTAACTTTTCAAGAAGTTATTAGTTGATGAAGGTTGGTTAAGGGTGAAAGCCATTTGGTGAGTGCAATCCAGATAATGAGTACAAATCCTATGTTAGTAGTTAATCTCATCCGTTCACTATATTCCATTATTTCAATCACTAACTAATCCTGGTTTGTTTGATAGATGGCAAGAAGACCTTGCTTTTAAAATGGTCAATTATCATATCACCATACTAAACCCTTAGAAAATATGAAGTGTTTACAAACTGAATGATTGTTGTATTATGATTAATTCATGATTTATTGTTATAGCTTAACTCTAGAGTGGGACATCTTATCTTATGATATACAACAGGGTGCATTCAAATTTTATCCTTAATTTTTGTATTTTGAGTAAAAATATCAACATTTACAAGAAAATAAATGGCATTAATAAATGATGTAACCGTTAATAATAATAATAATAACTTTATTGCCAAAAAAACAGTACAAACTGCATATGACCACATGGAGGACAATAAACTAATTTACTCTCCGGAAGCAAGCAAGGGACCATCCCATCAATTCCTATCAAGGGCCCTAAGCCAGAGGCGGATTCAAAATATTTATGTGTGTGAATGTGACCAAGAACATGTATAGAAAAAGAAAGAAAAAATCAAACAAAATATATTCAAGATATAAAATAGAAAATGAATATTAATTATAACACCTAATTAAAAATCTGGATCTGAAACCTCCATCTTGTTCTCCACAGTTTTCATCTCCATTTTCTCCTTTTTACAGAATGAATGTTCTTACAAATTTTAACTATGACAAATTATAATATGATTTCGTATTTATTAACATCAAATTATTCATATCTCATTATAAGATTATAGCTAGACCAAGCATTTTTGGCCAAATAACATTGAAATATTCAACAATAGCTGTAATTGCAATCTGATATCGCATATGCCATATGTACACCTCAAAACTTCTAAACTTAAAAGTATACCTTTATTATTATTTTTTCACAACAGTGGCTCACTGCTCTAACAATGTCGTGGCTTGCCATTGTTGTTATTATTATTCATTAATTGATTTATATGCATAGAACATATTCAGTGTATAGTTTCAGGTTGGAAAAGTCCAGGAATTTTGCAGGTCAGGGAACAGCCATAGAAATTTGTACAAAGCCAGGGAAATGACAAAATTGTGTTTAATTTTTTTGCCTTAGTAATATTGAAATTGTATTTTTGTATATATTTTTCAGAATTAAAAAAACCATTTTTAGCTATTCAAATGGAATTAATTCAAAATTGAGTGATTACTTTTGTGTGTGTCTATTTGCAACTGAATAATTTTCTACATTAAAGTTTATTAGAGAACATTTTATTAAAAAAAAAATCCCAAATATAAAAAGATATTGGGGATAATTTTTCTCTGTTACTAATTGACCTTATGTGAAGAAGAAAGAGACTCGCTTCATGCTCTCCGAAATGCCTATTATCGTTATCAAGACACCTTAAAATAGATCGAAAACACAGAAACAAAAGCGAAAAGCCAGAAAAAACAAACATATTGAGCAATTGAGAGAACTTACTCTAAAGAAACAAAATTTTCAATAAAACACAAAACGTGAAGAATTGGATAAATAAAACCACTCAAATAAATCTATTAAGACTGGGATTATAAGTGATTATAACCATCTCTGATAGATTGACCATCTTTTGTTTATTTTAGAAAAATTATTTATTTGAACAAATACTTGATAATTTATTTTATTGAAGATTTGTGAGTTTAAAATGTATATTAAATTTATTTTTAGCAGGAAAAATGCACATAAAGCTCATTCTTTTGCACGTTGTGTATAAATTTTGTTTCAATTCATTAAAATGATTAAAATTAGTTAATAATTTTCTAAATGTACAGTTATTGTCAATATAATTTGTAAAAACACATACATTGCAATTATTTGTAAAAAAAAATTCAGGGTAAATTTAAAAATATTCCTAAGAAAACCTGGAAAAGTCGGGGAAATATTTATTGATAAATACTGGCCATGCTTGAGTTTAGTTCTCAAGAGAAATTATTTTCAACTAGAAACTGGTTTTTAGAAGAAGCAACCAACTTGTAGTATATTCTGATGTATTTTTTATACCTTTTATGACTATAAGAATCATTAGAAGTATTTTAATTAATTTTTTTTGTTTTCTTTTGTTACATTATTACAGTAATGAAAGAACATTATAATTGAGAATTAGATGGTGCTTAAATTTATTTTAGGTATGTTGAAGAACATGTTCAGAAGACAGGAGTTGCAATAGAAACGCAAGGTTTTGTGATAGTAACTAGTGGAAAGAAAAGAGAATCACTTCTGGTAGGTACATTCCCAAATTTTGTAACTTTAGTATTACAAATCTATTTATTTTAATTTTCTTTCTATTTTGTTACAGGGTAATGCAACTCTGCACCTTTATCCTCATTTTAAACCTATTCAGGATATCAAAGGTAGAGTAATTCTTAGAAACTATTCATCCCTATTAATTTAATGTTAAATGAACTATTTTTAATGGTTGGATGTTGAATAAGCCATGGTATTTTAACCAGTGGTTTCATTTAATTGTAGTTAATAGAAGAGTAAATCATACAAACATAACTTTTACATACACTACTCACATTTTCCCCAACTTCAGTCTCTTCATTTTTTATTCAATGTAAATATATTTGTGGGGCTTTACGGCTTGTCGACATCGAGGTCATTAGAGCCCTAAATACTTGTACAGGTAGGGAAAATGCAGTTACGCACTAGGGAGAGCCAACATGACACTCTCCGCATGTGGGACTCGCCAAATGACTCAAACATACCCATTAAAAACCCTCCTGAATTACTCAAATTACAACTCAAATATCAACACATCTCAAAACATCTCAACATATATTAGAAAAAAAAGAGGAAAATGAAAGATACCCTAGTGTTGGGATCAAAAATAACAAGAGGTGGCCAAGGAAGGTCAGGAAAGAGAAAGGAAGGAGCCTAGCAAAAGTAAGTGGAAGTAATGCCACACTTAGCTCGGGGCCCTGTGTTGGGCAAACACGTTCTTACTAGAAGTAAGTGCCCTGGGAGGTTATTGATTCTAATTCTCATATTATGCTTTATTCAAAAATAAATGTCAGACACAAGTATTATACTTTTTGATAATATGATATATGGGTATCATTTGGATATATTCAAGAGCCTTATATATGGTTTATATACATTCAATTTTATATACATTTAGTATTAACTATGGGTTCATAGGCGTTAGTATTCTAGGATTAAATAAAAGATCTTTTTGAAAATTAATCATGTTTCTTCATTAAAAGAAGTTTTTGTTTAATGTTACAATGTGGGTAAAATAAAAGTCACTCAAAGTTTGAAGTAAATCACAGATCAAAGATATACATGCAATCACAGAATATGCAATTTTTCCGAGAAGTATCGTATTTGGGAGATAAGGAATATCTTAAGTAGATTTCAATATCTGGAATATTTACTGAATATTAATAGTTTGATACTGAATATTTTTATTTGTTGTTTCTTACAAAGTTTGTTGAAAACTTAATAGGACAGTTTTAATTGTTTTAGGAGGGGTTAAGTTTAGATAGTTGAGTGTGAATGTAATGTATGTACTCTTTTATATATTTAGCAAATTCAAAACCTCTATAAAATTTGTTTATTTGAAATAAGTTTGTGAACACAAATAAATTTTGCTTCACGATATGTACAAATATTTTTTTATGTAATGGGCCAGAAACAAAAGAAAATTTTTGACCTTGAACACTTGGCAACAGGGTGTGCATGCATCCATCCATCCATCAGGGCATTCCCCCAACCATGCAATTCTCTTTTGTAGAAATGGAAATAGGTATCTATAGCTTTATATTATGTATCTTTTTATGTAGTATTATTAACATTCTCATGGGTAGTGCATCTGTTACTGTGTCAACTGTACCTGTGGGTCAGGAGAGTTACCAAAACAGCAAAAAACTTGTAATTAAAAACAAAATTTCCTGGTAATGAAGAAGAATTACTCCAAATGTCCAATTAAAATTAAAAATTCCTGAAAGAAAAGAAAAGAATTGGTGTAAGTGTTGTATCAACGTACTATAAAATGTATTATTTTTATTATGATTTTAAATTAATCCCACTTTAAATTTTATGGAATTAGAACTTAATCTTTATAAAAACCTGTTGAATGTTTGCTTATTTAATCCCTTTGAACAAAATGTCTTATTAAATAAATAATTCAACACTTATGACCTTATATGGACAAACTATATATTTTGTGATATAAACTCTCAAAATATTTACTGTTTGTCCATATAAGGTCGTAAGTCTTGTATTATTTATTTACTTAAATTATATAACAGACATTAATTGTAGTACAGACATTAAATTTATATTAATTGTAAAACAGGCATTAAATGTCTTATTTTGTGATATACTTGTATAGTACTCTTGCACTCTTATAATTCACTCTATATGGAGTACTTTTTTTTTATAAAGCTGAGTAATATGATTTGCAAAGTCTGTTTTTTATCGTTTCAAAAATAATGCAATAATATCATTTAAATTTGGACTTTTCCAACCATTGTTGACAATAATTGTTATTATGAAAAAGGATTCCCATGAAGATCATTTTTGAACTACAAAAGGTTCCATCCATAGATTATGTAACTCATCAAAATAATTTTTTTACACCACCACCCCTCCACAACGCACCTGTAATGAAACCTCTTATCCCCTGCTAATAATTACGTAACTCCTTCCCTCCCTCAGTTCAGAAATTTTTTTTGTTACTTCACGGAAAATGAGTTGCAATTTTGACTCAATTCCTCATTGTTCTGTTCTGTCACTCAGTTGTTGAGTACGTCGATTACAGACAAACTTTTAAGTTTAAAAGGGTCCTATAAAATACACTTTACAACTTAGCTGTAAGTAACATCCAGGCTAACACCGCCCAAACCTCGTCGTAATAACGATATCAACAAGTGCGTTGCGTAATTTATGAACGACCCCTCCGCGCACTATTGAAGTGGAAACATGACTGCAGCAAGATGTCATTGCGGGTCGGTTCGTCTGAGCTGGGACAAAAGGATAGTCTAGTCACTAGGTACATTTTACTTGGAAAAACGTCCGAAGTTAATGATCTTTTAATATATTATATATGGGTATTTTGTGGTGTAGAATCCCAGTTTTCCAATTGGGAACCCTGTGCAAACTTCTGGGCAGTCGACATCCCGAAATTTTCGGACTTCTCTCAGTTTTTTGCTGATGACTCAAACAAATCGTTTTAGCTGAAATTACAACAGTTAAAGAACATTACATTTCCTACAATTTGCACTGGTTAAGTGTTTTCTTAAACCAAATACGTACCGAGATATAGCGCATCAAAATTTCGAAAAACAAATTCAAAATGTTGAAAAATGCGAAATATTCAGGTTTTTTACTAGTAACTTTCATCTTTCAATACTTTTATATAAATAACGTTCAATAACCTAAACAATAGAAACCTCACCCGTACTAAGTTGTTCATTTCGGAATGAAGAACACAATAATTATATCAGGTCTCGTTTCGCCAAAGTCCACCCCAAACTGACTAATTTTTCGTAGCCCAGCCTCGTCTGCACTTGCACATAGGTACGAAAAGAATGATGCCGGGCAGCGTCTCGAGTAAGGGCAATCTGGAAAGGTGGAAATAGGATTTTCTCACGAAGTTGGAAAATATTCGGTTGCGAAGATCGTCCAAAGATAGTTCCATGTATCTGTACCTATGTGTCGCAAGAAACGTTTCCCATACTTGCGAAATTTGGCGTGGTGTTGCTTTTGTCATCTTTGAAAACTATGTCAGACAGACTACGGTTTTTCTCGTAAATAGTGCAAAAGTTATTACCTTGCCCAAACGGGTTCGATGTAGTCTCAAACCCTCGTGATGCATGAAGGAAAAGAATATCCTGAGTATTGTATTTACACGAAGCTGACGAATGCAAAACACTTGAGGCATTGCATTTTCCACTCACCAGCATTACATTTCTGCAGCCTTAGATATTGCATTTTCACTGCCATAACATCAGCATCTTGCGTAACCTCGATACCCCTTGCTTTCATTTCAGTCATCTGCATTGAAATTATATTTCTATTAATGGTGTCGTTGAACGGAAATTTTTCTTGCGAGAGTGTAATCACCGTTGTTAACGATAAAACAAATTGTGTGGACGATTACAGCAAAGTTCGGCGATATCGTTCAGCTGCTTTGGTGCTCCGATAAGCGACGTCATTAGGATATTCATCGTATACTACCAGGGCATTACACCCAGTGTGTGTCTGTACGTAGTCCACATGGGTCTTGCACACTTACTGGAACGTGGGTGATGTAGTCTTACACCAAAGAACCTCATGCAGCAAGTACCCACCGTCAATTACTGCTCATTTTCTGCTGTCAAGTTCTTCTTCCTGTACAGGAGTGAATGCTTCGTACAACGCTATTTGCCCTTGCGCATACCTTCCTCATTGAAGAGTGATATAGGGAAGGGTGCAAGCTCGAATCTGAATACGTCATCATCAGACTGTTTGGTAATGTTGAAAGAATGTAAGTGGATCAACAATAATTTTTTTGTTTTTAATTTTGAGAATTCTGGAAACTGAGGCAAGAGTTAACACCTTATTCTTTCATTTCAACTTCACTTTTTCAAAGATTTCTCCTGCCATTTTCTTCATGCAGCTTATGCCGATTCCAGGACAGTTCAGCCGTTCATGAGCAACAGCTACTGTGCTGAGTGACAAGATCCTCAATTTCAAGGAATGGTGGATGTTCAGCAAACCATCCACTCAGTTTCTCAATATCAACATTATCGCTAGTTACGGAAAGGCCGCGTTTCCACATGTTGTTCAGATGCTCCTGAACGTACTTCGGCGAATATCTCTTATCTATGCTGTGTCTCCAATACATCTGTGAACACATCGAGAAAGCACGCTATCCACGAGTCAGCCCGCCATGTTTCTTCATGGTTCCCATTAGAACCTGCTCTGTGGTCATGTCCGACCACACGCCAGACTAGAATTTATCAGTTCAACGAATAGTGAAGTAGTCTCCAGTTGTGAACTTGTGATATTCATCAGGATCCATTTTGCCTTCCAAGCTGAGCACGTCTTGGAAGTACAGGTTCAAATGACATGTTGCGTGAAGAAGGGTACACACTCGAGATCCAAGTTCCAGTCCCCAAAGCGTTCAATTTGAATTACATTTTCTATTAGGCTACTCATATGGAAGTATTGAATCCATAGCGTAGCTGATGGGCCACTATTCTCAGTTTTGTTCAGCATTTTGTTCAGAATTTGACCGTGGAACACCGGATCATCATGTGCCTTAAAATAATGGATCTTTCAGGAGAATTAATAACTGTATCCAGTGTCAAATCCATCCGTTCAAGAATTAAACCAGCCAAAGCAGCTTGAGTGAAGGTGTGCGCTCGAACAGCCGTGGCATACCATGTCCAGACAGAATCTTATCACACTGTTATCATCGTAAGCCATGCAAAATAGCTCTTTCAATCCACTCCCAACCATAATCCTCCCCCTCGCACCCTTAAATGACATTGAGGTGGAAGTCTTTATAACTTCTCACAAATGAAAACAAATGAACGAAATTCTATCAAGGTTTGGAAATTGTCTAATATGCATAGCCCCACTTAAAATTTAATTGAAATATATGCTAGTGTGTTACATCGCTGGATGATTTGACGTGAAATAACCCTCGATGGAACGTCGTGGGGGTGTGATGTTAGAAACACCTACCATTACTATAATCCATACAATGTTGAAAGATGAAAGTTACTAAGAAAAAACCTGAATTTTTTGATATTTTCAAAAATTCGAAATTTTGAAGCGCTATATCTCTATACGTATTTTGTTTAAAAAAGGTTTAACCAGAGTGAATTGTAGGAAATGTAATGCTCTTTAACTTTTTTAATGAAATATTTCAGCTAACACGCGTTTGAGTTAAAAAACAAAAAAATTGAAAAAAGTCCGAATATTTCGAGATTTCTCGGCTACCTTGGGGTTTGCACAGGGTTTTCGAATTGGAAGGCTTGGATTCTACACCACAGACTACCCACATACAACGTATTAAAAGATCATTAACTTCGGAACTTTTTCCAGGTAACCCCAATTTTAAGTGCAGGGTGACTGGACTAGACGAGCAAACCGTTGCCATCTGTGAAGTAAGCCAAGAGTAAATCTTGCTTCGTAAACAATTTGTATGGGTTGAAAATTTCCTGAAATAATTTTAGGATATTTTTTTAATTTCCATAATTTAAAATTTCTTAGAAGCGAGCTTCTACTTGTTGCGATTGTACCTGTATATTATGTAGTGGTACCATTCTTCGTCGTATGGCTGACAATTCTATAGCATATGACCTTGTGTTTCTCTTTTACATGTAGTGTATTTTACGTCTCTTCAATGAAAAGATCGCGTTACTTGGGTTTACTTCGTGAGTTTATATATATATATATATATATATATATATATATATATA